>CM040178.1:3732500-3970000 GCA_022606695.1 Vaccinium macrocarpon | reverse complement strand
TTAATATGCTTAGAAAGTTGGCTTTGATTTCCCATATTGCCCCCTTAGTTCTCATTTTAAAAGTACTTTTAATAATTTACAAGGATTAGTCTTTGGAAATTTGAATACTTTTTGGCTTCACTTAGAGAGGAGTGATTCTATGGTACATCCCAAAATGGATGGAATTAAGAACTACGATTAAGGGAAGGAGGGAGTAATAATAATAGTGCAACTAAATGTATGGTTAAACTGATGTAGTTCTAAAGGCAACCAGGTATCCTGTTGGCTGGTTTTTCTTGCTACTTTCTTTTTGCACCTACTTTTGGATCATCGTCAGTCTAAATAAATCAATTCATAGTGAATAAGTTGACTGATAATTCCAAGCAGAACTAGGTGAAAAGCATACCGTAGGTTCTACTCCCTCCATCCATACAACCTATTTGATCATATGCTCCAAAAGTGGTATAGTTTTACGACCTATTTGATCATATGCTCCCAAGTGTCTAGTTTTTGGAATGAAATTGAGCACCAAAATGATCCCGTATGAGTTACTTTTTAGTTAGTTTTACCTTCAAGTGCTTGCTCAACTCAGTTGCTTATCTGATCCTGGTTTATGCAGGAAGGGTCGGGTCAGACCTCTACACTACATTTGCGAATACCAATCTGGACATATCCAAATGGTGCAAAAGCAGTGCTAAATGGTCAGGATTTGTCACTACCATCTCCAGGTGCGAACATTCAGCTCTCTCTGTTTCTCTTTCAATTCCCAAATATCATGTTTATTATTTGACCAGGCCATGTAATTTCATATGAGCATTATGCCATGGAGAGACGATATCTCCCTTTTGCATTGACAGAGGAGGATTTCTAATTTAACTTCTTGCAACTTTGAAGCACAGCTTAGAGTTCATATTTTCCCACTTGTGATCCAGGTAACTTCTTATCGGTCACTAGAAATTGGAGCCCTGGTGACAAAATAACTCTTGAACTGCCAATAAGCCTTAGAACCGAAGCCATCAAAGGTAATGTGATGCTCTCATATTATCATTATGTACATTTACATAATATTTTTCTTTTTGGTTCTTCGGAAAGGAATTTAGGGGTTACACATATACCAGTTTATACGTAACATATTCTGGTAGCTTCTGTATTGCAAATAACTGCAGTATTCTTCTGTTGAAACTTCAGATGATCGCCCAGAGTATGCTTCTACTCAGGCAATTCTCTATGGGCCCTACCTACTAGCTGGTCTAACAAGTGGAGACTGGGACATCAAAAGAGACTCATCGGCTTCTCTTTCTGACCAAATAATTACAATTCCCTCTTCTTACAATTCACATCTTATTACACTTTTCCAAAAATCTGGCAATTCCACATTGGTCCTCACAAACTCAAACCATTCAATCACAATGGAGAACTTCCCAATATCTGGCACGGATGCTTCTATCCGTGCCACTTTTAGACTCTTTATGAAAGACTCATCTTCCTCTGAGTTTAATGACCCGAAAGATTTTATTGGGAAATCAGTCGTGCTAGAACCATTTGATTTTCCGGGTATGGTTGTGGCTCACGGAGAGAAAGATGAAAGCCTTGAAATTTTAAATTCTGACAGTGGAAAAGATTCAGTTTTCCATTTGGTTGCTGGAATGGATGGGAAAGCTGGGACAGTTTCATTAGAATCAGAAAGCCAGGAGGGTTGTTTTGTGACTTATAAATCAGGTATCAAGCTCAGCTGCAAATCAGGATCATCGGACGCTGAATTTGAACAGACGGCTAGCTTTGTACTGGGAAATGGACTTAACCAGTATCATCCAATGAGCTTCATGGTGAAAGGTGCGAAAAGGAACTTCATTCTTGCTCCATTGTTTAGCTTAAGGGATGAATCTTACACTCTGTATTTCAACATTCAATCTTGAGAACTCAAAAGTTGGAAAGTCAGGGAAGGAGTAGAGTTGCAGTGATGGAACAGTGATTATCTCTCTCAGTTTGCCACTATATTAGTTTTCAGTTGCTACTAATATTACGAAAAATTAGGAGTACTTTTTATTGTGCATTGACTATGAGAATATGCTGATTGCTTTTGGAAATAACATACTCCATAAGATTATTGTGTTCTGAGAAAATTGAGTACAAGTACAATATGAAGAGATAATTTACCTTTGGAATTACACAGTGCATAACACACTTTTCAGGAAAGCAAGTTATATATTTGGATAAAGATCAATTTTATTGTGCTAAAATTTCACAAAATAAGCTACACAAAAGGGGATGTTCCATAAAACACTATTTTTCCCACACCTTTTGTCAGGTTTCACAAGGAAAAAAACCACCATTTTGTTACTACCATATAAGAATTATCTTTCTACCGCTCAACTTGTAATCCCTATGAATGTCAAATCAAGCTTCTTTTTTTCTTTGTAAATATAATATATCTCAAGCTACAAGCTGAATGGTTTGAATCATTATTGTTGATTCCAAATAAAGCCCACAATAATTTGAGCACTACAGAAGGAAGGGAGTGTGGAGGGGAGCCGATACCGATTCCACACACATTAGAGGGTCTCCAATTTCTATGGCTTAAAATGAATAGATAGAGTGTAGAATTTGATACAAAGTTAGACAAGAATCAGTACTACAAGTGTGCAGCCCCATGGCATTGCCGCGCCGGCTTTCTTTTTTTTATCGATCAGAGACGTTCACTGCGTAGACCTCATCGAGTACTACTAGTTTGTCAAAAATTAACTCATCAAATATCTCTAAGTGCCTCATCGGAATATAAATAAAATGAAAAAGTGGTTTTGATCCAGTGTTTGTGTCTATTTGTGTTTCATTTGTTTTCAAAGTATTTGTGTTCCGATGACGAACTTAAAGATAGTCGTTCGATGCTCATAAGAACCACTGATATGATAAGAAATACAAATATATTCACGTCTGTGGTGGTGAAGATGATGAGTTAGTTTTGATCACTTTCCGTCGCCATCTCTCAAAAGTTATTTTGCATATTGTTCCACATTTCCAAAGAAGATGGGGTGTGAGACATTGTGCCAAGAACATGAAGTAACTTGTCTTTTAGATAAGGCTTTAGGGCCCGTTTGTTAGGCCCATGGAGAGGTGGATATACTACATCCCAAGATTTAACAATCTGGTATACTCTGACTTATGTCCATAAAGTTCAACCATCAAATCTGGCTTCTATTACAGAATTTTTTTTATTAATTATAGAAATGTCTTTTTTCTCGGGTGAAAATTATTATATTGAATAAAATTGGCAAGCTATGAATAATTGTCAAATGCATCGGAGTACATATTACTTATCGATCAATGCCACCACTACGCTACTACTTCACTTGATACGGAAATGGCGTTATCCATTCCTATTCTCTTACCACCAGGCATCAAGTATAATTAACATCTTCTTTTTCTTTTTCTTTTTCTTTTTTGTTGACAAAAGACAGGTATAAATACTCACCCATACATAATAATTAGTACAATAATACTACCAAGCTTGCCAGCGTGGAAATTAAATGCCCTTTGATGTCCAAAAGCGTGAGACGCATTTAATGGCAATTTCCTCTTGTTAGCTGAGTAGTCAAAATCCCAATTTTAAATGACTTCACGTGTGTTGCCTTTCTCCTAATTGATACTCCACAAGAGAAAGTCTACTCGTACAAGTCGCTCCATTGGATCTATTTTGTGGTCTCACACAAAAAATTTAAGTTGTTCACTAATTTATAAAAAAAAAAGTTTTCAGGTGGACTAGGTAAAAAATCGGTTCAATTGGATAAATATAAGTACTTGATCCAATATTTTAATTTTGTATTAAGTGTTTGAGTTATCAAAATTTAATTGTTGGATCAAGCACTTGGAGTTATTTGATTTTTCATTGAAGTCACTTGAAAACATATTTTAAAATTGATAAACGACTTGAATTGTCTGTGTGGAATATCGAAATGGACCTCACCGAACATTTTGTGCTCAAAGAACCGTGCGCCTTTAGGATTCAACTAGTATCAATCAATACATGAACCCCCACAACAGGAGCCGGGTTGGTGTTGTGCGGCAATGCATATCACCCGTGCTATGCGGTGCTACGTAGTCAGACATAAAAATTAAGGTTTGATTGGACAACAGTAATAATTTGATTAGTGACCGTTTAAATTATAGTTTTGTGGAAAAAAAAATCACCTACAACAGTTCTTGAAATGTTTCATTTCCATAAAAAAAAAAATGCATTTCCAAAACGTAGTTAGATATCTAATCAACCTATATTTTTATGTGTACTACGCGAAATGAACTAAATGAACGATTTAAATCAAACAATGAAACTTTAGATGGGCCATGTAACCACTGCACACCAACCCCGCACCCTCAAGGACTCAAATCTCCAGATCTTCCATTTCGTGGGCAATATCGACATGATATCCTTGGTCATCGTCACGCGTGTGACAGCTTGCTTGTAACACTGCCTAGGCCCTAGTGAGCCTACAGACTGAAGCTTCTCTTGTCAATCTCCTTCTCCTTTTTCCTAAAAGAAAACATCAAATACCTACAAAATTAACTAAGGGTGAGCAGAAAACCCATTGAATCGCGAATCCAGTTCAAACAAATCGATTGGTTTAGTTCGGATTTTTAGTAGCGTGGTTTGATCCTGGTTCTAAAAGTTAGAATCCATACTCAATGGTTTGGTTTGTGGACTTACGAGTTACATCCATGGTTCTAGTTCCAATCCGATCCGAACCATATATATATGTGTGTGTGTGTGTGTGCGCGCGCGCTCCACTTCTCCTCCGGACTTCCGGATCTTGGTGATCCGAGTATTTTTTTAACGATTTGAACCGTCCAATGTGTTCAGAAGATCATTTCAAAGATCCATTCTAGAAATCTCCAAAAACAAATACCGGGAAGGGTTTGATCCAAACAGTTTTTTGCAAAACTGAAAATATACAGCTTTTGCAAAAAACTCCTTGGATCAAGTCCTTCCAGATTTTTTTTTAAGATTTCTCGCATAGACCTTTGAAAACACCTTCTGAACACATTGGACTTCTTGAATTTTCCAAAAACAATTTGCAAAACAAAAAAATACAATTTTTCTTAAATCCGGGAGGTCCGGACTAGAAAATATCGTATATATATATATATATATATATATATATATATATATATATATATATATATATATATATATATATACGAAAAACTTCACATCTACACTTCCCGGAAATAAGAAAAAATTGGTTTTTTATTGTGTTGCAAATTATTTTTGGAAAATCCGGTCCGTCCAATGTGTTCAGAAGATGTTTCCAAGGGTCCACACGAAAAATCTTCAAAAAAAAATATCGGGAAGGGCCTGATCCAAACAGTTTTCGCAAAAACTGTATTTATATATTTTTGCGAAAACTTCTTGGATCAAGCCTTCCCGGTATTTGTTTTGAAAACTTTTCGTGAGGACCCTTTAAAACACCTTCTGAAAACATTGGACGGCTCGGATCGTCAAAAAAAATTTTTTTTGATCAAAAGTCTGAAAATCAAAAGTCCAGATAAGAAGTGTTATATATATACACACACACACACCACACCTCCAGTCCACTCTCCCAGATTTTAAAAATATCTACACCTCATTGATCCCGATCGAATTTCGATAATCCGAACCGTCCAATGTGTTCAGAAGGCATAGGTAAATTTTTTATAATTATAGAGAAGAAAAATGAATCGAGTTAGAGATTTAGATTTAGAGAAAGAAAAAGAAACCTAAAAAAAGTAAAAATAATAATAATAAAACTACCAATGCAAGCAGTGGGCTTAAGTGGTTATTAATACTCTTGTTTTTATTACCAAAATGAAAAATATATCCAATGGGAACTAAAAATTTTAAAAAATAATAAGTTTGAGTCAAAGAAAAGAAAGTTTTAAGAAAAAAATAAATAATTTAATTACTTTTTCTCACCTTTCCAAATTTTTATGCAATATAAACTCAAAAAAGGAAAAGAAATAAAGTAAAATTTGAATTTAAGGGCATTGACGGCATTTCACAATCAAAGTTAACACCGTTAGTCATTTTTTAACGGCAGGGGAGGTATCTGTCAATTACTTTTAAAGTAGGGGAAGGCAGTGAAATTTCAGAAACATTAGGGGAGGTCTCTGTATTTGTCAGAAACCTCAGGGGAGGTAAGTGAAATTTATCCCTTTTTTTTATATTTTGTCATCAACGTAAATGATTAATCCAAATCAAATTGATGCGGATTAAACAAAAGTTCAAAAATAGCAAAGAAATAAGACAGTTTAATTGTATTTATGGCAATTACAGATGTAACTTTTAAATAATAGAGAAGGTTTGTCCATTGAAGAGGACATTTAACCACCACATCGAGAGACAGTGAGCTGTCATGTGATGTCTGTCTGATCTGTAGAATTCCAGTTGAATGCAAAACTCTAACACCTATGCCAAATACTCTGAGGTTTGGTTTGGTTTGGTTAAATGAGTCACTTAACTTTTTGATTTTTTTGTCTTTATTTAGAAAAAAATTACATTGGTTAGTTGTGCACAATTTTTTTTGATAATTATCATTTCGTTTTAACAAGAGGAATAGAAAAAGTAAATCCAAACTTAAATTTTTTAATAAAGACAAAAATAAGCTTTAAAAAATCTAGTAGTTTTGCGAAATGTTTTATCAAGATAGGTTGATTTTATCAAAAGAGGAAGAGGTTTGATAAATTCTGAGCTTCTTTCTCTTCTTCTTTTGATAAAAGGGTAAATTTCACTTACCTCCCCTGAGGTTTCTGACAAATACAGAGACCTCCCCTGATGTTTCTGAAATTTCACTGTCCTCCCCTACTTTAAAAGTAATTGGTAGATACCTCCCCTGCCGTTAAAAAATGACTAACGGTGTTAACTTTGATTGTGAAATGCCGTTAATGCCCTTAAATTCAAATTTTACTTTATTTCTTTTCCTTTTTTGAGTTTATATTGCATAAAAATTTGAAAATGTGAGAAAAAGTAACTAAATTATTTATTTATTTCTTAAAACTTTCTTTTCTTTGACTCGAACTTATTATTTTTTAAAATTTTTAGTTCCTATTGGATATATTTTTTATTTTGGTTATAAAAACAAGAGTATTAATAACCACTTAAGCCCACTACTTGCATTGGTAGTTTTATTATTATTATTTTTACTTTTTTAGGTTTCTTTTTCTTTTTCTAAATCTAAATCTCTAACTCGATTCATTTTTCTTCTCTATAATTATAAAAAATTCACCTATGCGTTCTCTTTTCTTCTTCTTTTTCAATTATAGGTGTAGCCTCATAATTCTAACTTTTTTTTCTCTTACATCAAATTTTACAATTTTTACATCTACTTTTCACTGCTTACCCTAATCAATGTAATAATACCCACTAATTTTTTAGAAAGGAAGTTAATTTTAAGGGCAAAATAGGAAATATACCCACTAACGTTTCAAAACATGCACTTATGAAGGGACAACCCAAAATGAAAAGTTAAACACTATAAATGGACAGAGTGTATTGGTCTACAAAAATTATCCAAAAATTTTCATGCCTATAGTTTTTTTTTAGATATTACCTATAATTGAAAAAAAAAAAAAAAAAAGAGAACGCATAGGTAAATTTTTTATAATTATAGAGAAGAAAAATGAATCGAGTTAGAGATTTAGATTTAGAGAAAGAAAAAGAAACCTAAAAAAAGTAAAAATAATAATAATAAAACTACAAATGCAAGCAGTGGGCTTAAGTGGTTATCAATACTCTTGTTTTTATTACCAAAATGAAAAATATATCCAATGGGAACTAAAAATTTTAAAAAATAATAAGTTTGAGTCAAAAGAAAAGAAAGTTTTAAGAAAAAAATAAATAATTTAGTTACTTTTATCTCACATTTCCAAATTTGTATGCAATATAAACTCAAAAAAGGAAAAGAAATAAAGTAAAATTTGAATTTAAGGGCATTAACGGCATTTCACAATCAAAGTTAACACCGTTAGTCATTTTTTAACGGCAGGGGAGGTATCTGCCAATTACTTTTAAAGTAGGGAAGGACAGTGAAATTTCAGAAACATTAGGGGAGGTCTCTGTATTTGTCAGAAACCTCACGGGAGGTAAGTGAAATTTACTCTTTTTTTTTTATATTTTGTCATCAAGGTAAATGATTAATCCAAATCAAATTGATGCGGATTAAACAAAAGTTCAAAAATAGCAAAGAAATAAGACAGTTTAATTGTATTTATGGCAATTACAGAGGTAACTTTTGTTTTTTTTTTTTTTTTTGATAATTATATTGGAACGTTTCAAATCATCCATAATAAAGCTGAAGACACACCAACATGTACAAGTAGCGAAAAACTGCATGAAATTGTTCCTGAAGTTCCTCCATGAGACCACAGCTCAGAAAAATACGAACCAGGGGCCCTGGTTTAATTTAATGCCATGTCTGGCGCAAAGCACGAAATTGGAACGGTAAAAGTTTGAGAATGAAAATATGAGAATTTTACGATGACAGTTTGAATTTTATTATTTTAGAAGCGTAAAAAATGTACTGTAAATTAATGAACTGAGAAAAGTTTATAGACACATATTTATACCAATAATTATACAAACTCCTTAGATCAATTCCCTTTTGTTTGGGAATATATTTTACTAGAATAAATTGATCCACACAAAAGCTTCAAATCTTTTTGGAAGTCACCTAGCTAGATGGCAGACCATGTGGAACATCTTAACGTGTATAATTGTCCTCTCCTCTTTCCCAAAACTATTCAAAATCAAATATGGTGTAAGTATAAAATTGAGTTCCCTCGTGACCTGTGGATATGATAAATAAATTGGTTTTCTCTGGAAGCTGGGAGTGCCGCGCAGCTTGCGTGTAATCATACAGTGTGGCTATGCCGGCCACTTTCTGACGATCGGAGACGTTCACCGGAGAGCCCTCGTCGAGTACTGTAAGTGTACCAAAAATCAACCTGATCGGATAACTTTAAGTACCTAATCGGAACACAAATAGCTTAAAAAAAATGAGTTTGGTGATTTGGATCCAGTGTTTATGTACATTTGTGTTCCATTTTCATTTTAATCTATTTGTGTTCCAATTAGGCACTTACTGATATCAGATCAAGTTGATTTTTGGTACAATTATAGTACCCGACGAGAGGTATCCAGTGAACATCTCCGATCGCCAGAACATGACCGGCGCGGTCACGCCATGCAGCGCACAACACACTGCGCAGCACCCCCAAAGTCCTTTTTCTCTTATATCAATTTTGTCTTTTGGTATGTTTGTTCTTTATTAAATTATTATTCGACGTGTCAAATTATGAATGGTCAAAGTTAGCATAATGTGGTAATATAAACTACCTGTCGACTGAAATTAGATTCTCATAACGTCGTATCACTCAACTTAATTTAATTGGCATGAAAATGAAAATGTCACGATTCAATGTGTTGATTCCATAAAACAAGGTCAAAGGCTAGGGTTTGGATATATAATCGAAAGAGTAGCGGACTGTTGAAAATAGAGACGACATGTCAAATGAGAAAAAGAAAGGGAAATTTACTTTAAAATTGCTAATCCCACTTGAGGATGATGAACACATCTCGGGGTAAAACAAGAACGGTGTTACTGCCTACTGGCATAGAATTTTTATGAGAAAATGTTCTTTAAACCGGCTGTGTAAATTAAAAAAATTTTCAAATCGATTGCATTGTGTCATGTGTCCATTTTCTATCTACTATTTATACACATAGCGCAACATCATAGATTCGGAGGAAACTTTGATTTACACCGTCGGTATAAAGAATGTTCTTCCAATTTTTATTACATGATGTGTATGCGATCATTCAATGCATGTGAGTATCATACAATGCAAGTAAGCATTTTCACACACTCAGGGGTTGCTCAAACAATTAGGGAAAATGTTTGACTTTAGGAATAGTCACTTTGGTCAGGAGTTCGATTCCCCTCAGGATGAGTATTTGTGCTAAGTGGGGGACCGTGAGTGGTGTGGGTTGCGCCAGCTTCCTTCAAGGGTTGAGTGGTGCAGCGAGTCCAATTAGTGGCCTGTTATAGAGCTGTTACTCGATTATAAAAAAAGAAAAAAGTAAAGTAAGCATTTTCAGTTAGATAAGTCGTTTTCAAACTCTTGCAAATCTGTCAATTTTGTTTGAAATCCTCCAAACAATAACACATGATTGCTTTGTCCAACCTTTGATCTTGGTCCACGTTTGTGATTTTTCTCCATTATTTGTGGGCCAATATCCAGTAGGAGATGCTAAGGTAGTTGAATCAACGGCGAAGATTTGATCATCAAGAAAATGGACAAAACTGCATTAAATAGAAATGGACTGCTTCCTAAATGACTCTCTATTAATGAGGAGGCAAGGATTTAGGGTTGGTTTGGGTGAATTGAAAAAACTAGTTTTTTGGTTTTGTCCTTATTCAATTTTTTTTGCATTTGTTGGTTTTTGGTCGATCTTTTGTGATTTATTGGCTTGTCTCGACGAGAGAAATCTAAAAAGTATAAAATTATTAGCCAAACTTAAATTTTTGGATTATTTTTCTTCTTTATTCACAAAGCTTTAAGTTTGACTAATAATTTTATACTTTTTAGACTCCTCTCGTCGAGACAAGCAAAGAAACCACAAAAAATCGACCAAAAACTAACAAATGCAAAAAAAAAAATTGAATAAAGACAAAACCGAAAAAACCAAAAAACTAATTTTCTCAATTCACCCCAACCAGGCCTCAGTCTCACGTCAGATACACACATAAATTGTGGGCCCAGAGTTTTAGCCATAGCAGTGAATCCAAACAATGTTTTTGGTTTAAATCCAGAGAACTTTAAAATTGACCAATTTGTAATAGTAACAAATGTCTTGGGTATAACATTACTAACACAGTACTCAGAGAGCCAGGATTGATGTTTATGTAATAACCCCAAAAAGTTTAACCCTAGGAGCCGTTCTCTCTATCTCAACTTTTCACAGCCCCACCACTGCAGCCCCTCCTTCCCCTCCCCCTCCATGGGTTGCACACCCTTTGGGCGGCGGGAGGGGAGGGACTAATCCTCTTACTAAATCTAGTTTCCCCTTCCCCTTCTGCACCATATCCGCCTTCCATTCGCCAATCGTTGGAACCTGGCATTCTGCAGCCCTGTTGGGTGTTACGATTCGTCTGCTCCTCTTTTGCAATCTTACGGGTTCCGGCGGCTTCTTAGGCCTCCGATAGACGTGTGTGACCGGTTGGAGGTTTTGGCTAGAGATGGGCCGCTCAGCGACGAAGGAGAGTGTATCTTTTTTCTCATTTCTTTTGTGTTTTGTCCGGCTTTAGGTCGGTTATGTCCGGCTTTTGTCCGGGGTGTTCCGTTGGTTTGGTCATATGCTTTCTTGTTGTATTTCTGTGACCTGTTGTCGTTGGGGTGTCCGATCTGTGGACTCCCAATCTTTCCCATGGGAATCTTTGATGAATACTATCTCTCAACTTTTGATAAAAAAAAAAAAGAGCCAATAAGGAAATACTCATCACGACATTAAGTAAATATTCATTACGCTACGGATGTAATATAGAAAACCGGGGCATGTGCCAAGCACAAATGACAGTCCTCTCTAGGCGTCAGAACCCGTGCTAGGACGCTAGCTTTGCAGCGCCTCCAGAAATCAACACCACCTGCGGCGGCTTCCACCAACACCTCCGGTGGGTCGTATCTCCAGCTGAGGAAACAACAAAAACATCTTCTAGGTTATTCTAAGAGACAGAAACAACAAAATCCCAAACAAACTTCTAGGTTAAGCCCTAATTCGAGAACATCTTCTAGGTTAAACTTTTGAAGTTTACCAATGTGTGGTTAAACCAAACTTTCTGGAAATAAATTCTCATCATTACACCCTGGGTCCATTTGCATTGCACCTTAAATGCAATTGTGTTGCCCTAAAATAAAAAAATGAAAAAAAGCATTGCAAATAGATTTTCAGAATTACACCCTAGGTCCATTTCAATTGCACCTTGCATGTAAGTGTATTGCACTACAAAACAAAAGCATTGCGCTCTTGTTGTTCTATATGGAATTGCCAGTGTATGGTCAAACCAAACTTTCTGGAAATATATTCTCAGCATTGCACCCCTGGTCCATTTGTATTGCACCTTAAATGCAATTGTGTTGCATTGAAAAGAAAAAAAAAAACATTTCACCCATGTTGGTTCTTTTTCTTTTCTTTTTTTTTTTTGTGAGATTACATCAAACTTTTTGGAAATAGATTTTTTGCATTGCACCGTATGTTTATTGTCGTTGCACCTTATATGCAAGTATGTTGCACACCCAAACAAAAGTATTGTCAAACCAAAGTTTCTGGAAATAAATTCCAAGCATTGCACCCTGGGTCCATTTCTATGGCACCTTTAACGCAGTTGTGTCGCACTTAAAAAAAGCATTGTACTCGTGTTGGTCCATATGAGAGTGCTAGTGTGTTGTCAAACCAAAGTTTCTAGAAATAAATTTCCAGCATTGCACATTGGGTCCATTTTTATTGCACCTTTAATGCAATTGTGTTGCACTCTCAAACCAAATCCTTGCACTCATATTAGTCAAGTGGGGGGTAGTTTTTAAGCTTCGGGTAATTTCGTCAATCAATCTCTTGGTTCCACTTATGTGGAATTATTATTTTCCTTGTCATTCATGAAGTGATTCCCAACAAGTGTGTCATGAAAGTGGAATAATTTTGCCTCCTTCCCTCTAAAACGCAATTCCCCCATTATCATAACTTACAACATCACAATATCATAATCTATTGCAATTATAAACAAGTACATCCACCCAGGGCCGGCCCTGGCATTTGTGTTGCCCTAGCTAAACTTCGAGCTTGGTTGCCTTTATACTAGTAAGTCATAAAAATAAAAATAAAAACAAAAACAAAAACATACAGGTATAGGAACAAAACAAAATCGAGGTTGTATTATTATGTTTTTAGCTTGAATAACATTAAAAAATATTCAAAATCAAAATGTAAAACCGGTTAATCGGATAGTGCTTTGTAATTAGCACGATTCGATTCAAACAAAACAACTTCTCCTTGCATTTTTTAAGCAGATTCTTCGATTAAGTTATCCAGTTATTTTTTTGTCATTTGTCATTCCTAATCTATTAAATAGGGGAGGGAGAATGAGACTCGATCTTGGGATATAGTGTGGGGCATCCGAAAGTTCTACCGCATGAGTTATAACCACCACTTGCAATCATTGTTCTTTAAGTTACCCAAAATTAAGAGTAGGATATTTGACTTTTATATTTTAGACTCAATGGGCTTACAGTGGTTTTAGGCTAATGCTATAATAATAATAATAATAATAATAATAATAATAATAATAATAATAATAATTATTATTAATTATTATTATTATTATTATTATTATTATTATTATTATTATTATTATTATTTTGCCTAACAGAGAGGGAATTGTAAAGCTTGGGATGAGATTTGAACTCGAGACAAAGCGGAGTTAGTAGCTTTACAAACTCCACTACGCCAAGGCATCACTTCTATACTCTCTCCGTCTCATAAAGTTTGATTACTCTGAAACTACGTGCAATTTTCAAGCTAAAAAATAACGTACTTACAAAAATAATTTTTTAATCAATATGGATCTTGTTTGATTGATCTCATCGAAAACTTTTATACGATGGAAAAAAAATTCAAAAATTTAGTTTGGTAAATGCATTATTTTTTAGTTTGAAAATTGCACGTAGTTCCGTAGTGGTCAAACTTTATGGGACGGAGGGAGTATTACTTACTTTTTTCTTTTTTTTTTTTTGGAGTTGCCCGACCCTATCATAAGGTCTTGCCAGGCTTGGGTCAGGGTCGGCCCTGCATCCACCTTAAAGGCCCAACAAACATACCAACCACATATACACTCAATACGTGCAGCTGTGATACTCGCCCTCATTTTTTATCTTAGCATAGAGCATACTGTAAGGGAGGTCAGTGCGCAAACCCCCATTGATTAAAGTCAGAGTTGATTGACTAATGAAGTACTAACAAGTGTCATACATTTGACACCATTCCCCGTGTGACACATGGACAAGCCCCACCGAACTTGCCATGCAGAGATCGCTTGAGCAGGTTCACCCATTACGAGGTACCTCTCTGGCGTGCAAATAAGACCCGAAAAGGGAGATAATTGGTTGATTATGGCCATCCGGATAAGGAGAAAAGCCCATAACTCAAACGACTAGTGTGGCACAAAAACATGGGCGAGAACGCGAGAAACTAGTCTATTTAAGCCTAGGTAATTCTACCTGCTACACTCTAAAGGTAAGACCCTAGGGGACCCATGAGGCTGGTTGTGGTATAGACACGACCAAACATGTTACGACCATGCCCTAACGCGAATAAAGGGAGATCCAGTGGTTTGGCTGCTATAAAAGAGCAAGAGGTTCGTTGTGCGAGGGGTGGAGTAGCACACCCCCAAAAGGGTTAGGGGTCACATCCTCATAACCTGCAAAAGTGAATGCAGATTGAACCGTCTTGCTCTCACTGAACCGAATATGCTCTTGGCCCTTGGTGGGTGAATCCAAATTTGGACAACTATGGAAATTAAGGAAAGCCTTGCCCCTAGACTCGCCTCAGACATATGGCTCTCAGTGTGGCCCTCACGGGCTTCATCGCTCGACATCTTGGTAATCTGCACAGTCGAGTGTCCCACGAGCCGAGTTGGTTGACGTCGTTCTTGTGGGGCTTGGGGATTTCCTTAGATCGGCGGTGGCATGCCTGACACGCTGGGCAGCTCATGATGGATCATTAAATGCGGCAATCACCTACCTTGCCTTCTACACTTGCACAAGCACGTGGGTGATGAGGGATTATGCCTAGACGAATTGACCCATCAGACCCATGCGACATGACGTCAGCCGAAGCGCGGCATCTGCAGCAAAGATTGTGGTCACATTAGCTATCATTCCTGGTACGGATGGCGCACATGGGTTGTGACAGGCATGCCCTCCTCCGCCTATAAATACCAAGCTCGACTACCACATTGAACATCTCTATCTCTCCTCATTTAATACCATCTTAACTCACCTTCTCTCTCCAAATTTTCGGTACACTTTTTCTCCTTAGGTTACTTAACCATCAGAGTGTCTTCCTGGGTCACCACCGTTCGGGCTAGGCATTAACATAGTTGTTCACATGTGCAGGTCTCTCACTCAGTCAAGGAGTTAAGGTTCAGGTAAAGCTTACTCAGTCCATCATCTCCAGTTTCACACCAGAAGGGTCAAAGAGGTTATTCCAGCGAAGCCACCCCTACACTATCTCTGATAAGAGAGTTTAAAGAGAATTTAAGCTCTAGAACTTCTTTTGTAAATAAATTCGTCCATATATTGAGAGACGCACCGAAAACAGTTTGAGTTCTATCTATCTTCTTCCCCCCAAAATATTCTCCTATCATTATCTTCTTTCTCTTGAGTTTCCATCTCCGAACCCTCCAATTTGCGGTGTGGATATCAAGAGAGTAGGCCTTAATAGTCTTGTCTACATGGTGAGAATAGAAGATGGTGTTCGTGTTCTTGTTCATGGTTGTGGTTTGTGCTTATAAAGTAGGTCTCGGTTCATTCATATTTGAAAGTTTGAAGTATTCCACTACGCTTCATTATATAAGTCTTGTGTGATTTACATACTCTCGATGGAGTTAACATTAATGTTTCACAAAACAGACTTGAATTCAAAACTGACTTAGACTTATTGTGTTTCACAAGGAAGGTCACTCTATCACAACACATCAACTCAAAAAGTCAACTTAAGCCAATTTTCCAAATTGTTAATGACACTCCAAAAAGGGAGTGCCAATATCTCCTCTTTGATTGATATGCCACTCTCCTCTTGGAGTGCCATTAACGATTTGCAAAGTGTCAATATCAAATCTCTAAAAAAAAGTTATGAACGGTGCTTGTTAAAAATTATGAATAATCACTTATTTTGTTTTTCAAGCTTATTTGACCAAAAAAAGTTAGATTATTTTAACCTCTTATTTGAAGGTTGTTCTTATTAGTTTAAGTTATTTAAACATGAATGAACAAAAAAAAAAAAAAATCCTAAAATGATTAAGTTATTTTTACTCAAGTTTTTATGGGCAATACAGATATCTATGTTATAAAAAGCTACTTAACAGCTTATTTAGGCAAACAGATAAGAGCAATTTTGTTCACCCTCCTTAAAAGAGGGTGAACAAAACTCTCTCTCTTATTAGTTGAAATTGTGTGGACCCCACCACAAAGTGAAGTCTTACTTATTATAATGTACATTGCAGAGGTAAATATAATATCACTTTGTGTGGTCCCACACCATTTCAACCAGTAGGAGTTTTGTTCACCCTCTTTTATAACTTATAAAAAGCTAGAACAAATATTTTTACAATTATTATTTTAATTTGTAATGTGTGGGGGAGCGCTTCTCCTGTTGGACCTCCTAGGATGCCTAGTACGGTGTTGCGGGGGCAGGAGCTTGAGTGGGCCTTATTGGGGTCCTTGGGAGCTCGCCTGAGGGTAAGTAGGGATCCCTACTGGACGCCAGAAGTGAACCTGCACAAGGGAACAGCCACGTTAGTGCCTAGCCTGGCGGTGGTGGTCCGGGAAGGCACTCCAATGGTTAAGTCAGCGACGGGGAGAAGTAGTGAATCTAGAAGAATGGAGAGGAACAATATTGTGCTTTTTGTATAGTGGAGAGGAGTTAAGAGAGAGAGAGAGAGCCCATGTATGATGGGTCGAGTAGTTTATTTATAGGCACAGGGGCGCGTGTCCCGCACGCCCCTCGGGGGCCTCACGCGCCATGTCCTTATCGTCACGTTCAATGTGCAGGCTACTACCCACCTACCAAGTGGATCCTCGGCTGGCTCCCCGGAGTCATCCCCTGACAGACAGTCCCATCAGTCAAGTCCCCCACCTTCCTCCTTGCAGGTGCAGTCTGCAGAGTTGGTAGCTCGCCATCAATGCGATGCAAGTGGGGTGGTTGAACTCGTTTAATGCATTGCACAGACTGTCAGAGGTGTCTCGATCGAGCCCCTGGCCAGCTGGCACGTTCTACGAGCATCGAGGTCAACCGACTCGACCCCAAGAGGAGCCCCCTCCCCGGGGGCGCCGAGCCCCACCCGAGGCACTGTCTCGGGGCAAGTCGCCGACCCTAAGCATCCAGGGGTCCCGAGCTTCGGAGGAGGAGTGCCCCAAACCGGACGAACCACGTCGAGACAAATCGTCATCGACTGGCGTGGTCCGCAAATGGTGTTCCCGGCCTTCATGAACCGCTCGGTCCCGAGGATGGGTCACGCGTCCCGAACCGGCCGCCGCATAATGCAAATAATCTAATAAGCTAAAATTTAAAAAGCTATATTATAAGTGCTAGCAAACGGGCCTAAGTCTAGAGAACTTTTGTTGCCACAAATTTTGCACATTTAAAACACCAATTGAACTCTGAAAGTTTTACATAATGCTATGGAGGTCTGGTACAATATCAGAAAACAAACCCATAAAACTACTTGTTGGATGTATTTTATGGGTGTGTTTTTTGGTACTAAATACTTTTCCAATGCAATGTTTTTGGTTCAAGCCCCGAGAATTTTTGTTACCGATCAATTTGTACATTACCATAATTACCCCGAAGATAAAGAGACAAAAACATGTGCTCCGCTTCGTTGAGTATAAATCTAATGTTGTACCCATAGGAACCAAGAGAGTCAAATCATTGCCCATCCTTGATCCTACTCAAAAGCAGGGGCGGTCGGTGAGGCAGAATAGTATTCCCATCCTAGATCTCTTCACCAATAATATAGGAGTATTATAATCCCTCTCACTGAATTTAATGTTGACACAAATGGATATAGATAAATTTAATGTGTCTTCCAACCTTCATGATTCGTCCTCTGTTATTTATTAGTACTATTTTTGGTTTATTTAGTTTGTATTTATTTATTTATGTACAGTAACTAGATCGTAAAACCTGGACAAGAAATTGTCACTTGGTACAACACCCCATTTGCCGAACGGTTATTTTAGTTTCCATGGAATACATTATACATTGTTATTGGTCCATTATAAAACAAGTTAACAACGCTGCTATGAATACACCAAACTCGCGTACCAAATATACACAACAACGGAGTCCAACCGTCCACATCAGAAATTAATGTTCTGGATTTTAAATAAGCTATTCGGGCGAAGAGTTTAAACTCTTCGCACGAATAGTTTATTCAAAATCTGGAACGTTGAAAATGCATTTGAACGGTTGAGATGCGTTGATGTGCACTTAGGGTATGCGAGTGTAATGTACCCCTGTCATTTTTTCAAAAATACTTCTCGTACAACTGTCGTAGCTCCAACTATTTACAACCCTCTCACATGCATGAGGGGCCTACACACATAATTGTGTGTGGACTCCACATGTATGTGTGTGAATTGTAAATGTTTGGAGCCGAAATAATTATATATGTAGCATTATTCTCATTTTTTATTATATAAACCCCAGCAAGCACTCCTCTTGACACACACTTACTCTCAGTTTCTTACACTCCTTGCATACACCACTGCATGTGGAATATCAAGTTTTAGAGAGAGAGAGAGAGAGAGAGAGAGATGAGTACCCTTTTCTTCCTCACAGCTCTCCTGCTGACTTTCACAGCCACCGTGACCTCATGCCCACCGTCGGATCTAGCAGCATTACTATCCTTCAGAGCAGACCTCCACGAACCCCACTTTGGCATATTCAACTCCTGGACTGGAACCGACTGTTGCCACAACTGGTTTGGTGTCAGTTGCGACCCGACAACAAAGCGGGTTGCTGACATCAACCTTCGTGGCGAGTCCGAGGACCCGATCTTCGAAAAGGCACACCGGACCGGGTTCATGACCGGTTCGATCTCTCACTCCATCTGCCGCCTGAACCGGCTCTCGAGCCTCACAATAGCCGACTGGAAGGGCATTTCGGGAAATATCCCTCCTTGCATTTCTCAACTGCCTTTTCTTAGAATTCTTGATTTGATTGGGAATAAGATATCGGGCGAGATACCGGCTGATATTGGCAGACTGAGTCGACTCAGTGTGTTGAATTTCGCCGATAATAATCTCACCGGCTGGATACCCCGGTCGATAACAAATTTGTCCTCGTTGATGCATTTGGACCTGAGGAATAACCGGATATCAGGTACGATCCCGAATAATTTCGGTAAGCTCCGGATGTTGAGCCGGGCTTTGCTGAGTCGGAACCAACTCACTGGGTCAATTCCTTACTCGATCTCGTACATATACCGGTTATCCGATCTGGATCTTTCTTTTAACCAAATATCGGGTACCATACCCGAATCTCTTGGGAAAATGGCGGTTCTCTCCACTTTAAATCTCGATGGGAACCGGATCTCGGGTCAAATACCGCCCACGTTGATGAACTCGGCTATTAGTATACTGAATTTGAGCCGAAATTCGGTTGAGGGCACTATCCCTGATGCTTTTGGGCCGAGGTCGTATTTCACTTCGATGGATTTGTCATATAATCGTCTTTGGGGTCCGATCCCAAAATCGATTACGACCGCAACTTATATAGGTCACCTCGATTTGAGCCACAACCGTTTGTGTGGGCCCATTCCGATGGGATCCCCGTTTGATCATCTTGAAGCGTCGTCGTTTGTTTACAATGATTGTCTATGTGGGAAGCCCTTAAGAGCTTGTTAAGTGAAGTATTCATGAGATGACAAAGTTTACGGACATATATATGTGTGCCGAATCGATTTAAAATATTCTAAGAAATAATCGATTGAATATTTGTGTCTGAATTTGTAAACGTAGATCTATGTACGCAATATTTCTCTGAGATAAATTTAGAAAGATGATATGCACTCTATTTTTTGGAACGTATAGAAAATATGGAGTATAAATATCATTTTTTTGATCTCTCTGTTTATTTCTTTGGGTAAAATATGTATTTTCTGACCTTCTTAGTTAGAGCATCAGTACCTGGCTACCTGCCTTTGGGAATGGCTCTCTTTAGCTCAGGTGGCGAGGCAGATTCCAAAAAGTGCTCGCTTCAGCTTCAGTAGATTGTAGACTTGAGAAATGCTACATACACAATCATCTAACAAGAATTAGGGGCATTGTTGTGAAGGGCTCACTGCAGAGATTTGGTGAATTCCATCCAGTTGTCCATTTCGGCAATGGTCGCTCGGATTTGAATATAAAACAATGATCAGTTCAAAACATTTAGAGCTCAGATTAGCCAACCATTGTTTAGATTCAAATCCGAGCATTCATTGCTGACATGGATAACCGGATGAACTCACTAAACCCCTATAGTGAGTTCCTCTCACTACAGGTCCCCCGATTCGCCAACCAGAACCAACTCCTCACATACAATGGAGGCCACCTTATAGTTGTGTGTGGACCTCATGAGTATGTGAGGGGTAGTGGAATATTGGGTTGTGATTGGATGGTTGTCTGCCAAGTATTTTTTATTGGAGAAACTGAACAATCACTCACTTTTCCTTTTTTTTTTGGAGAAAGAGAGAAAATTTCCATTAACCACCAAACAAATCCTAATACAACCTACTAAAAAATGAAATAAAAGGAAAATATAGAAAATACCTAGAAAAAACAAGAAGAAGCCGGATCCGGAGTTGTCACACCGTCATCACCGTTGTCCAAAAATCAGGTTTTGGCGGCCCAAAGGAGGAGGAGAAAAGCTCGCCAGAAACCATGAGCAAGGAAAAGAGAAGAGGAGTGAGGAAGGAGGTGGAAGAGTTGCGATGGGGTTGGGGCAGCGGCGGCTAAGGTTTGGCCTAGGGAAAAGCTTCTCCCATACACCTCTCCCCTGTTCTCTCTCTCTCTCTCTCTCTCTCAAACTTTCTCTCTGCCCGTACTCACCTACTGCTTTTTTTTTCACTCGTTTATTTGAGCGAGGCATTGTTCATGGGGCAACAAATTTTGCATTGTTTCTTCCTTGACTGATTTGAGTACTGCAATATAAAGGCACAATGTTCTACAATAAATTATACTTCTTTCGTCCTCATTTTAGGTTCCTCGTTCCATTTTAACCAAAAAAAAAATCGATTATATTTTTCAATTAGTAATAGTTTTCATACGCATTATGGACCTTGTTTGATAGATCTCAATTAGTTCTATTAAACAAAGTTTTCAAAATCACCTAAAACATTATACTCCCTTCATCCCTTTTATAGTTTTTAACTTTTCATTTTTGTCTGCTCCTTAATAAGTGTGTATTTTGAAAAGTGAGTGGGTACATTTCCTATTTTGCCCTTAAAAGTAGATTCATTTTTTATTGAAACAGTGGGACTTTGGTTCAAGCACTTCTAACTATTTGATTGAGCTAAAGTTTTGTGGGGCCCCTCAGAAAAAAAGTACTAAGAATAATGAACGGTTCAGATTACTCGTGTGGGACCCAAAAGTGGGTCCGCGAGAGCGCTCTGTACATTTTCTGTACATGCACTTCTGTACCCGTAGCATCTTCCCATAAAGATAGGGTATTTTAGGAATTAGATTGATAGGAGGGGGAGGGGTAAATTAGGAATAATTTAGATGTTATGAAGGAGATGGGTAGAATGGGAAAAATTGGGAAATTCTTTGTTTGTATTTATCCAAAAATGGGTTAGAATTATAAATTTGTGTTCTAAGTTTTCAGTGGGTTGAACTTAGCCAAAAGTCGGTTGTTATAGTGTCATGCCCTCAATTTTCAAAAGATAAATATATATAATCCACGTGGAAATCAACACTTCCCACGGTCAAAGTCAAAGTCTCACAATACGACTTGCAAGGTCAAGGTCAACAAATTACAATAATCTACGGGCAACCGTACCCCAAATGAAATTTATAGGTGTTAAGTGTCATTACAAACCCATAAACAAAAGTGAAATCAAATTAAGTTACATAATCATCTTAGCAAAATAACAAAGGCCAAGATGATGTAGTAATTCTTCCGTTTAGCTTTAAGAAATGATGCATGCACACGGTTCACGCAAATCTATGTCATGCTCCTCCGTGCTGGGTACCTGAAATATTTAGGTTGAGCTACACTAGCCCAGTAAGAAAATGTCTACCAATTCTAAATGCAATGAAATGCAAGTGAGACATAGAAGAAAAAAGTGGAGGCCCCGCAACAAATTTAACCAACCTACACAAACCAAAGGACTTTGATGGAACCACAATTACCCAAGATTCGTCCACTTTCACTCTATCATACCCGATACGTACCCGACGTGTCTCACGTGTTCAATACATTTATTCTTTGTGTCTCAAGTTCTTTATAGTTATTTACTCATTACATTCCTCGTGACACGTCCATAGTATGGACCGAGTATCATTCCGGGCTACCATATAGGCCCCGTATCACCTTCTCCTTGGCCAAGGCATAATTCCTCGTGACACACCCATAGGACGGACCAAGTATCATTCCTAGCGGCACGCGCATAGGACGGCCCTAGTATCATTCCAGGCTACTCGTCGACCCCGTATCACAGATTATAAGTTCATATTATCATTTATCAAGTTTCAACGTCAATCTCATATCAAAGATAACCCACGTTTCACATTTTCTTTCCAATGGTGTCTCGTACTCACTATTCGACATAAAAAGATTGTAAAGTGTCATTGTGCATGTGGTTTTCTCACTAGATCATTTAATCATCAATCACATGCGTAGCAACCTTGCAAAATTTCAAGGTGATTCAAGAGGACTTCAAATTAACTAAGTTCAATACCCAAAATTCAACTCATCTAACAACCAATTGAGAGAGAAAGTCATTAGAAGCATAGGACAAGCACAAACCCCAACTCAATGTGACTAGGAAATGGGTTTTCCAAAGGAGATTTTCAAAATCAAAGAAGAGCTAATGAAGTGGGAAGCAATACACACAATCCACATTCATATACATTTAGGAGAAGTAGAAATTTCCCTACCAAGATGGGTTTTGAGCAAAACCCTAGTGTGCCCAACTAATTTTTGACCCCAAACTCCAAGAACAACCTCTACCCAAGCTCCATTACACATTCAAGAGACAAGATCAAGTCAAAAACGAGTTACAAGGGTGAGGTTTTACTCGCAATCATAGAGAGAGAGAGAGACAGAGAGAGACAGAGAGACAGAGAGAGAAACATGGGTGAAGCAAGAACAAGACCCAAATCAAGAGTTTTTACCTCCTTGAGTGATAAATCCGAAATACAAGGGAGATTGATGTTTCCAATGTGTAGATCTTGAAGATTTATGGTGGATTGAGGTTAAAATCACAAGATTTGAAGTATGGATGAAGAGAGAAGGTAGATGGGTGATTTTAAGGTTTGTTTCGTGGTTTTAGAGTGAAGAAATGACCCCAAGACCCTTTTTATAGAGGGTTATGATGCACACAAAATTTGCAGAAAAGTGCAGCCAGATACCGGTATCAAGAAAAACTCATACCGGTATCTAGACCTTCTGTTTCGCTGGATACCAGTATCAAGAAAAAGCCCTACCGGTATCTAGACTAAAAATTTCTAAATTTTTACCACCTTCGCCAATTCAAACCCCGATCACTTCTAACACTTTTTCAACATCTCTAAACATCCACACAACCTCGTAACATGTATCCCTACCATTTACCGAACCCCTGGTACACCAATATATACACACCTTTACAATACTTAGAAAGGAACACATTTTAAAACATTAACCAACTCCTTCACATTACCTAAAATGAATAAAAGATAGAAAAGAATTTCATGAATTTCTAGGTCTTTACATATAAAATCACCAAAAAATTTGTGAGAGAGAAAATAAGTTGGAATTACAAGGCTACACACTAAACAGAGACAGAGGGAGTAGATTATAAGATATAACAAATTGAAAAGTGGCACGACTCCCACAAGGGACTACAAAATGGGGATGGAGGGAGTATTACCGGGTGACAGAAGTTAGCGGTGACAAATAAGTATTTATTGTATATAAACACTATTAGATGAAACATATTTATTTTGGTTGAAAACTTATTGGGCCTAGCTTATTTTTATTTTGTTGAATTATTCTGACTAGTTGGCTCCCACTTTTGTGCGTCTTCTCCAAACTCACAACGTGTCGCCCTCTATTCATTGAATCCATTTTCACGCGCATGCATCAAAATTCTCTCTCTTCACTGTCGCGCGTCATCATTACTCTCTTTTCTCTCTTCCGAAGTTTGAAGTCTCTAAACTCCAAACTAAACTACGCTAGTGGAAAACGTGAGAAAAACATAGAGAGAGAAAACAAAAAAAGGTATGGGGAAAACAAAAAAGTCTAAAGTCTCTTAACTCCACCCTCTGAGAGGGTTTCTTATCTCTCCTCTCATGATTTGAAATATTATTTTAGGAAATTTTAATTAGAGATCCTATTACAATATTATCCTTAGAATGCCACCCTATGGGATTTGAATCTTTATGATTCCATCCTGTAAATGTAAATTGGACCATTTTGCCCCTATTATCTATGTTAGTAATATATTATCTAATAGTAATTTATATTCCTAAGAATTTGGGCCTAATACATATCCTATTCACATCCTAATCTTACGTCAGTTATTGGTCATTAATTATCCTTTAATTTAGGCATAGCAATCAAATAGGTTTTTCCCTTAGATACAAAATTCACTGAATTCCAATTTCATCGGAAAAAATTCTCAGCACCCAATTGCTCCCTCTAATGCTTCCCCCTTGCCATTATCTACTGTACATTTCTAAAACAAAATCGTCATCCTCTTTACAACACAACCAAGAAAATCATGAATCCCAAATCACAAGCTGCATGTCACCACCGATCGATCAGACCCTCTTTGTAGATCTTGCTGTCGTTAAGCCCTTCTCCGACGATCTCGTCAATTTTGGCAATCTCGTTGCTTTTTCTTCTCGTCATCAACATCATAGCCCGTACACATCGGCCAGAGAAAGCCATCATCAGCAAGGAATAATGTCTTATTTGATTACTTTCCTTTGTTTTGTTTTGTATGTTTGTGGTGGGTTTCAGATTTTGTTAATTGCGATATTTTTTTTTTCGATTTAATGGTAGAGTTTTTTCCCCCGATTCAGGACAAGTGTTCTTTTTCGACATAGTAATAATGGTGAATCAAAAAATCATATTCACTTGAGCTTTAAAGATGGTTATTTTGTACAGTGAATATGATTTTTTAATTTACCACTTTTACTATATTCACATGTAGATGTTATTGCATACATTAAATATGGTTTGTTAATGTATCATGTTTTCTATGGATAAAATGGTCGATGGAAATGGGAAGGAATACACGTGATTTTATGGTGCATTAATTAAATATGTTTTTCATGGTTTTGGCTTGGGTTGTGGATTTATGGTGCATTAATCTATCATATGTTTCATGGTTTTTTATGTGATGCATTAATCTACCATGTTTTTATATGCCATCTGACTTTTATGCTTGGACAATATGTACCTATTTTTTATGATGCATTAAAAATGACATGATTATTTATTTTCAATTTCATTTCAAGATTTTGGAGGACAGATAAATTTGGAAAGATTAGGAGAGAAATGTTAGGAAATTAGGAGAGAGAAATATTAGGAAAATTAGGAGAGAGCAAGGGTATTTTGGGGTTTATTTGAATTTCAGGATGGACTCATAAGTATTCAAATCTCATAGGATGGAATCATAACGATATTCTTTGTACAGGATGCCTAATTAATTCCCCCATTATTTTAATTCTCTCTCTCTCTCTCTCTCTCTCTCTCTCTCTCTCTATACTACTGTATATGTCAAAAGTATTGTACATTCTGCAAGTACGTCAAACCTCTTTTTGATTTAAGATTTGAAAATAAAATAACTTTTGTTATGCTCATTTATTTTTTAAAACATTAAACAATTATAACTTTTTTGTGCATATCAAAAAATTTAAATATATATATGTATATATATATTGTAGGGAAGGTCAGCATGTCTGACAAATAGGCAGTGGACCAACCCATAAGAACAAGTCTTGTGGAAGAAAAATTACCAAAAGATATGTAAGCTATTGGTTAAAATTAGCGAAACAGAAGGCACCCACCGTGAGGTCCAACTCTCGTGGAAAGGATATTTCTACTCTCGTGGAAAGGATATTTCTGAAAGTCACAATAATCTTTAAAGAGAGGGTGACAACTAAGAAAACCCTGCTCGATGGGGAATTACCCATCGCGACGGCCTTAGAAAAGGGAATCGGCACAAAGTAAAGGAATCAGTACCAACACATTCACATACGATGAGCTCGCGACCGCACCTGGCCATAAGGCAGGCATAGGGGAGTCATTGCGAACCTCAAGCGAAGCATTGGCATGAGAAAAGGGCTCGCAGTCGTGCCTAGCGTTGTGGGAATAGGGGAGATACAAGTGGCTTGGTGGCTTTAAAGGATTAAGGATCACTGCGAGGGAAAAAGGATGCATTGGAATAGCCTCAAAGGAATCTTCCTAACGGCCAGTGACATCACCCATGTGGCCTGGGTATACGGAGAGAGCACATGTCATCATATTAGTGGGGAAATGTCTACAGCCCAATGATTGGGTGTAGATCCCTATAAATATGGGAAACTCCTTCACAAATTCCAAGAGAGATTGATTACCTTAGGGCACGGAAATCCTAGAGAGATAAAGTAATTCGGAGCTCTAAAATCAAGAACGTTGTTCTTGCCGGCCCTTGCGAGCGCACCTTTCTTTTAGGACTGTGTTGCGGGGATGATGATGATCCAGAGAGGAATGGATGGAACACTGCTACCTTCTCTTTCTGTATACCTAGATTAGTCCTTCGACCCTTCACCCACTCTCTTATTCCTTGTTTGGCCATTAGTTATTGTTTGCCTCTCCAAGTTAATTTTATCTGACACTAAGAACCTAACCTACATAAGGCGACTCCGCTGGGGAGGCTTTCATACCTGATGGTTTATACAAGAAGTTGTTTACAAACTCAACGAAGTGATTCACAAATACAAGGTTCTTCTTCCCAAAACCTTCTAAGCGCAATCGAAACTCTCCGGCAAAGAACAATGGAGAATCAGCAACCTATGATGGAAGAAATCCAAGAAACCGATACTACACAAATCCTTGTTGCCAACGCTGAAGCTCTACAAGTCATTAGAGATGGCCAACAACAGATGCAGCAAAGCCAAACGCAGTTGCTTCTAGCCATAACGCAACTTACACAAGCCGTAATGGCTGCTACAGCACCACTGGCTAACCAGCACCCCCACCAACTGTTGTGGAGGGAATCCTGGGTGGTCAGCCCCCCAAATTATAACAAAAAACCCCATGGTACCACCAATTTTAGCACCATGCACACCAGCTGCAAGGGGTGCGGTCCAACAACCACAGCCTCAAGCGTTCCTCACTTTGGCAGATGTCCAAGCTCTACTACAACAAGAAAAGGCCAAGGCCACATTGCCAACACTACCTAGCCTTGAGATTCAACCACCATACCCCACTACGATCATGGCCTTGCCAAATCTAGAAGGGTATGTACCGCCCAAATTTATCAAGTTTGAAGGTAAAGTAGGAAGTGCTCAGGAGTACGTCCATCGTTTCATTGAAACTTTGAGTGTCCATTCCCAAGACATCAATCTTCGATTGTGAGAATTTTTGAAGTCCCTCACCTCTCGTGAATACACTTGGTATGTCAATCTCGAGCCACACTCTATATATACTTTGAAGGAAATGGTGAATATGTTCTACACCAAATTCTTCCAAGTGGCAGAGAAAATAACTTCTTTAAACCTTATAAATGAGAAGCAAAAGCTAACAGAGGATATCGTCGACTTCATTAAACGATTTCAAGACAAAGCCATGCAATGCCACGAGCCAGTTACAGAAAAGTGCTTGGTGGAAATTTTCCTTCTCGGCATGATAAAGGAATACAAGAAACATTTAATCAATGGAAAGTATCAAACATTTTCTGCTTTGATGGAGGCAGCGTTTAATATTCGCAGTATTGTCGATGTGGAAGTACCATAACCAACATGGAAGAACAAAAGTGGTGAGGTTACTACTGCGGCCTTCGCGCAAGCCTCGCGAAAGCCCCAAGGGGGTGATGGCAACCCTAAGAGAAGGAACAAGCCCTTTTAAGGATTACAGGAACGAGCAATAGATGCACCTCCATATCCTTGCAGCGTCGATGAGGTCATAGATCTCGTTAATGCATGGGTCGCGGACGGATGTTTGAAACTCCCAGAAGTTGAGGTTCAACATTCGCAGCAAGATCGCACAAACCTAAGGTACTGTGTCTTTCACAGGAAGGTGCAACACCCTACGAGTGACTGTTAAACACTCAAGGAAATTTTCAAAAAGAAGTAGGACAACAACGAGTTAAGGATTGGCGTAAACAGAGATGTACGCGATAGGCCTTACCCTCAGCACGGGGAAGGGGTCGCGATGGAAGAATGCTATAATGGTAGGTATTATGACTTCATGTATGACATGGAAGATGACGTCAAAAAAGTTTACATGACCTCCTTCTATGATCACATCGAGGAGATCGCGAGCTATGACCAACCCACTGTGGAGGTAAGTAAGGAAGAGAGGTATAAGATCCTGTTTAGGAGCCATAAATTTAAAACCTTCTTCGATGGGTTGGGCTTTACCCCCAACGGAAGAGTAACAATGACGAAAGCAACACTAGAAATAACTAATGAGGGCTAGGAAGCATGTGTGGTAGAAGGAGGCTCCGTCACAAGGACTGTTCGCGAGGATTCCAACACTATCTCCTTCTCAAACACGGACAGGAAAGTACCATTTCCCCACAACAGGCCTTTGTTCGTCATTGCATACATCAACGTTATCGAGTTAAAATGAGCATTTTTGGATGGGGCTGCGTCAATCAACATTATGCCTCTCGAGACGCTGAAGAAATTAGACATCCCAGAGCCACAAATAATCGAGTCTTTAGTGGGAATAGTTGGTTTTGGAGGAGAGAAGAAGCCTTCTTTGGGATATATTGTGCTAGACCTTGCTGTTGGGCCCATCCGCGCGCCAACAAAGTTCCACATCATTGAAGGAAAAACCAACTACCATGTAATTCTAGGAAGATCGTGGATGCATAGGTATGCAGTGGTTCCTTTTATCCATCACCAATGCCTCAAAGGTATATAGGCTGGAAAGAAGGTCACTGTACCTGCCACCAAAAGGCCCTTCGATGCCTGTGAAGCTCACCTTTCAAAGGTGAATCATCAGAACCAGCCCCCACAAAATGCTCCATGGTGTTCGATAGGTTAACCCCTCTTAAAATCACAAAGACTAGCGAAGGGGGGGAAACTGTGTATCACTTATGACGGTGGGAGGGGTCAGAAAGCATTTGTAAGGCTTCTAACCCCCACGACACAGAGGGTAAAGTAGAGGAGATTAAGATAATTAACAAACCTAAGCCAGCTCTAGAGTATATATAAGATGGACCAAAACCTCAGCCAGAGGAGCTCAAGGAAATCAACTTGCGAGATGGGGAAGGTACTGTAAGGCCAGTATTTGTTAGTAAATCCATGGAACCTACTGCTTGAGCTGACATGGTGGCTTTACTTCGCAAATATAGTGATGTATTTGCTTGGCACTACGACGAGATGCCTGGTTTAGATCCAAAGCTTGTGAGTCACCACCTTGACGTCTTTCCAAATTCCAAGCCTATGAAGCAACCTCAGCGGAAGTATCACCCCGATTTGGAAGAAAATATTAAGGAAGAGGTGGAGAAGCTCAGGAGTGCAGGGTTCATTTGCCCAATCCAATACTCAACATGGTTGTGCAACCTTGTGCCCGTGAAAAAGAAGAACGGTCAGATTAGAGTGTGCAAGGACTTCCGCAACCTTAATAAAGCTTGTTGAAAGGATGAGATGCCATTGCCTCACATTGACACCTTGGTTGATATCACTGCCGGCCATGAAATGTTCTCTTTCATGGATGGATTTAGTGGGTACAATCAAATTAAAATGGCACCCGAGGATGCAGAAAAGACTGCTTTTCGGACCCCTTTGGGAAATTTCTACTATAGCGTGATGCCATTCGGGCTTAAAAACATCAGCGCGACCTATCAAAGAGCAATGACCATGATCTTTCACAACATGATTCATCATTATGTGGAAGTCTACGTGGATGACCTCATCGTGAAATCAGGATACAAAATAGAGCATCTGCGCAACCTTGAGAGGGTCTTCAAGAGGTGTAGAAGGTTCAATATGCGAATGAATCCCCTTAAGTGTGCCTTTGGGGTCACAGCAGGAAAATTCTTGGGCTTTTTGGTGCACAGACACGACATTGATGCAGATGAATCAAAGATCTGTTCCATCTTGAATGTGCCTCCTCCCCACTCTCAAAGATCCCTCAAAGGATTCTTGGGGAAGGTCTCCTATCTAAGAAGATTTATCCCTGCCTTGGCAGAGATCACCGCGCCGTTGGGTGACTTGCTAAAGCAAAGGGTCAAGTTCAAATGGAAAGATCAGCACCAATTGGCCTTTGAGAAAATCAAGGCAGTTTTGGCCTTGCCACAGACAATGGTCTCTCCACAAAAAGGGAAGTCACTAATTCTATATCTTACTTCTACTGCAAGATCAATTGGAGTGTTGTTGGCTCAACAAAATTGAAGGAACTGGGAAACCAATGTATCACATCAGTCGAAAAGTACAAGGAGCGGAGGAACGTTATACCCCAATTGAACGCCATTGTCTGGCACTTGTTTTTACCGCGCAAAAGCTTAGGCACTATTTCCTCTTAGTCAAAGTGCAGCTTATGACTGGGAGCGACCCAATAAGGTACCTTCTTTGTCGCTCTGTGCTTAATGGAAGGGCTATGAAGTGGCTGTTAGCTCTCGTGGAATTGGATATAGAGTGCATAGCGCCATGAGCAATCAAGTGTTAGGCTCTCATGGATTTGTTGGCCCAGTTTCCTAGCGAAGAGTGTGAAGCGTCAGGAGAATCGTTACCAGGAGATGATTTCAAAGCACTAGCGGTCATCCCTGAACAAGAAAGCTGGATCCTAAGATTCAATGGGGCAACAGGAGGTAGTTCAGCTGGAGCAAGTGTCACGTTGCAAAGTGATGGTGGTACGAAGTAGTACCTATCATACAAGCTAGCATTCCAGCTAACAATGAAGCTGAGTATGAAGCACTTATTCTAGGGTTACTCGCGGCCTGAGAAAGAGGAATCAAAAGGCTCAGAATCATGGGAGATTCAAAACTAATAATTTTGCAAAGTGAAGGTGTTTAAGCACTAAAGAAACTAACCTCGCGCCACATAGGGCAACTATTCATAGACTTAGGAAAGAATTTTATAATGTTAGCATTGTTCACAAGCCATGGTTTGAGAATAAGTTCCCTGATGCGTTAGCCACTTTGGATGCCAAGACAGAGTTTGAAGGAAACACGGTGGCCATTGAAATCACAAGAAAGACTGAACCTTTGTTTGTTGAGGAAAAAGGAGGTTACAAAGATGAGGATTGGCGCGAACCCATAAAAGTGCAGATCGTGACAGGCAATGGAAGAATCCCCATGATGACTCTGTCGCAATTCATCATTTTAAAGGGCGAGTTGTACTTTTGCGGCCCTCAAGGGTGGCTCGTGAGATGCATCGATAACGTAGAGGCTAAAGAGAAACTAAGGCGAATCCACAAAGAGACTTGTGGAGAGAAAGATGTAGCACTGTACAGGAAAATTCAACGTCAAGGGTACTACTAGCCTACAATGTAAGAAAACGCTGCGATCTTGCACAGGGAATGTCCCGATTGTTCTCTCCATGAAATCGAGCATGAATGCAACTTCTCTAGCAAAGAAATGGACTGGAGACAGAACTACATTGATTACTTGAAGGAAGGAGCCCTGCCCATGGACCGCAATAGTATTCGAGAAGTACAACATTGTGAGAAGAGATTTTTCGTCAAGGATGACCAACTATATAGAAGGACCCTCGATCACATCCCCCTCAAATTCTTATCCAATAATGAGGTAGAAGAAGTCTTGCATAAAGTGCACGAGATGGAGCACCAACGTGGAAGGAAGTTATATGAGCAAGTCACTCATCTTGGATATTATTGGCCAAGGATGAAAGGGGATTGCATGCATGCCAAAAATGCCACGTTTGAAGATGTCATGCATGCCAAAAACGCGGAGATAAAGTGAATGCGCCCTCTATTGAGCTCCACCATATTCGAGCACCCTACCCTTTTTCACACGTGGGCAATGGATTTGATTGGTCCCATCCATCCCTTCTCGTGAGGAAATCAATGGATTCTAGTCGCAACGAAGATTACAACAAAATGGGTGGAGGCAGTTCCCTTAAAGTGTGCAACTGGCGACGTGGTGGCAAATTTCGTCAAGGAAAATATTATTTGTAGATTTGGGATTCCTAAGGTAATCCTCTCAGATAATGGTACTCCCTTTGTCAAAAGACAAGTAAAAAGGTTGCTCGCGTCCTATGATGTCAATGAGAAAACTTCAACCCTTCATTACCCTCAAGGAAATGGGCAAGTAGAGGCTACTAACAAATCCATTGTTAGGATTGATAGAAACATAGGTAAACGGTAGAATAAGATGGGCGCCCGTGATGGTGACCTCGCAGCACAAATGCATGCTAGCACAAGGGGAAATTTCACCCTTCGCGTAGTGAAAAAAGGTACAAGATAGTGCACTCACTCATGCTCAAGGTTTTTAAATGTCATGAAATAAGTAGTGACCAAAGAAATTTCTTCCTTTGGAATACTAACTAAAATGTTGGAAGACCCACGCGATGGCCATTCCCCACAAATGAATGGGAACCAAAGTAGACTTCTCTTTGGAATGATTAACTTTAAAAAGTTGGAAAAGAACCTCGCAATTAAGCAAAGGGAATCCCTGGTATAACTAAATGCAAGAGCCCTTAGAGGAAACGAGTTCGATAATGAACTTTAAGGTGTTACGAACAAGGAGGGAAACACAAAACTAATAAAAGGCTTATAAAGGAAGATTTGCCATTTGTTACCTCCCGCGACCATAAAATAGTAATAACAATAATAAAACTCATAGACAAAGTGCTAGGGGATTTTATTGATATCGATGTCATAGATACAAGATTTGCTTCCTCGGGAAAAAGGGGCTTACACACTTAAAAGAAAAGAGAAGAAAGGATAGAGAGGAAAAAGGAACATGGCCTAGCTACTTAAGGAGCTTCTGAGAAATCAGATCAGTTGGCGGGAGGACGGGCTCTGCGTCACTTAGTGAGGTCTTTGGATTAGCCTCCAAGGCTTGATGATCTTTGATCAATAGCTTGTGATTCGCTTCTAAGACAGAAACCTTCTCCTTGGCCCCAACAAGTAACTACTTGTACTTCTCATATGTCTCTTTTGCTTCAGCAATTTGGGCTTCACTGGCCTGAATTTTGAAAAGGCTTGCAAACTGTATCTTTGTGGAGCAAACCTTCTCTAGGTGCTCGCGAAGCCACCATAAGTCGAGACCAAACTTCTCTATGTCCTTGACCGAGGAAGTAATGTCCTCATATTTCTCATCAGAGAAATCCTTCACCCTCGTCTCCTGCAAAGCTAGCACCATCTCACTAAGGACATCAAGGAGCGTGCCACCCATAAGACGACTGGCGGAGAAGTTCGCAAAGGTCAGAGGGAACTGCTTCTCCAAGGCGCCGAAGGGTGGTGGCGTTGCAGGTTTTGACACTCCATTGATGACCGCCCCGTTTATCAGGAAACAGAGAGTGCTTGGGAGGTTCAGGGCCTAATCCTTCATCTCGGGTTTGGGAACGACGTAAGTCCCCCTGACCTTCCATTAGTTTCTCCCCTTGATTAGCATCTTCATGAGCCGACTCTGAGTTAGAAAGACGGCCTGATGTAGCAATTTAGAGGGGGTGAAAGAAGTAAGACACAAGATGTCTCCAAACCTTGCAAAAACATCACTGCTGACTTACCTTTGGAGTCTCTAAAATCCTCTTCGCGATCTTCACTGCTCTTAACAGGGTCATCCATGTCAAAGCTTTCATTAATCGTTGATCCAAGGGCAGCCTTGGGGCCATGTTGCCCCTTTCTGTGGAACTAGGTATTTGGACTACCTCATTATCGCGAGAAAGGGATGGTATCCTGTCCTGCGGCGGGGAAAAAGAGGTAATAGCTAACTCCAGCATTTTCTTCTTCTTCAAAACTTTCTTCTTTTTCTTCGGAGAAGCACCCTTAACAAGACTGGAGGTAAGAGAGAAAGGTTCAATCCCAGGAGATCTTGCTGGCAACTCAATCTCCTCGACGGGCTCTAAGTTCATGGTTGTAGTTCCTTCCTCTAACACCTCAACCTCCTCCACTCTTTTCACCTCCGTTGGCTTATTGCCTAGACCACCAACCTCTTTCGCGACTTCCTGCACAATGTTGCTCACAATGTCCATGGCATTGAACTCATCAACGCTTGGGACAATTTGACTTGGTCCCTCAGCAAAATTTGGGATGGCCTTTCCCTACTCAGGTGCAGATCCCTTTGAAGCCCCCTTTGAAAGGGGATTATCGGAAGAGGCTTTTTATCCATATTGCGAGAGGCACATCCTCTTCAGCAGCAGCAGTGATTTTGGACATTTGAGCCTCCTCGCCTGAAAGACAGAAACAAATTTTGTGAGTTCACAAAAGGAGGCAAAAACTGCAAAGATCATGGGCACAGGGGCAAGGAGCATCACCTTGATCAATTCGAGCTAGTGGCTCAGCCTGGGATAAAGGCTCCGCGAGGGAAAGAGAGGGTTCTGTCATATTTTGACCCCTCCAAGAAGGACCCTAAAACATTAGAAACAATGACAAGTCAGTAAGGCATAAAGAGATAAAAGATTGGAAAAGCAAGTAAAAAAAAAAAAAAAATCTCTCTCACCCTTGCTGTCATCAGAGCAGGCTTTAGCTAAAGGGGTGAAAGATCCTTGGCCTTTCTCTTGTCCGTCACAGTGATGTGTCACGGAGTAGGAGCAATCTTTTGATCAACTGGGCGAATTCGAGCAAGAGGGATGGCGCTAACGACATCGAAAGGAGCCATAGCTCGAGTTACCCTTACAGGACTGTAGTCCTCACCAATCAGAGTTTTTCTCAGGTTTAAAGGTGCGAAAGGTCAAATCCTTTTTAGATATGGGCTCCACAGAAGGCACTACTGGTGGAGTTTGGACAAAATCCTAAAAGGATTGAAGATTCCTAACCCAATACACCCTATTTTCTGGGGTAAAGGCCGCCTTGCGAGTATCCCCAGGAATAATCCTCTCTCCACCATAGCCAGCAGTTAGCTCGTGGTTGAACATCTTCAAAAAATCTATGAATACCCATAAAGAAGTCCCTGGGAGGAGAAGGAGGACTATTGGGAACGCCTTGGTCATAATCGAACTGAAGCTGAAGTCTGTCAAGACGATATAGCACCAAGATAGGACCTTCAGAGGTAAAAGTAGGGAGATAGCTAGGAGTAACCCAAGTAACGAAAGATAGCTTGTTAGCGCAAATGTTGTTACTTTGAAAATTCTCTATGGAGTCTTTTAAAAAGACTGGCGGGCCTATCGCGCCATCGACATTCTTATTATATGGACATGGGTTAAAAGAGGAAATATCGTCACACCAGTCTTCGAGAAGTTGCGTAAAGTTGGTATGGCTCCATCTAATGATCTTGGGAGCCTGTCACTGGCAAATCTCATTATTGGTTTGTCCGTGCCATCTAGAATGATTTCACCCACAACATTCCTCTTCACGACGGTCTTTAAGGGAGGAAGCACTTTAGGAGTTGGCACGGCCTCAAGAAAATGCTCGTAGAAAAAGCCCAACAAGAAGGGAATGTGGATCATTGAAGTGATCTCATAGCTCCCCATGGATCGCTCGAAGTCTTGAGTAGTGTGATATAACTGGTGATAACAATGGCCTAAGAACATAAGGCCAAGGGGAAGCCTCTTCTCAGTAGCAATGGTGGCCGTGAGAGGGATTATCTCGCGACGAGGACCCTCGTGTGGAAGATCGGGAAAAAGGAAAAGAGACAGGAATTGGACTAAGAAGGTCGCTAAGTATGTTGGGTATTCTTAGCGAGGGCAGACTATCACGGTGATCAAACCTCCCACTACTACAAGAGCAACATCATGAAACCAGTACTGCTGCTGTCACGCCCTCGAAATTCAATGAATATAACAATAAGAAATTCCACGTGGACGGTCAACAAGTCCATGAGCCATGTCAAATTTCAAGTTGTCTATTAATCAAAGTCAACATAAAAAAAAAGTACAATAGTCTATGGTTACCCATTCCCCAAACCGAAATACACAAGTCTTAAAGTTATTACAAATCAAAGTCAAAAGATTTAATACAAATAAGTTACGAAATCATCTCTTCAAAATTTTAAACTCAAGATGATGAGGTAACTCCTCTTTAAGCTTTCAAAAGATGTATGCAATCACTTCATGCACACCCAAGTCATGCTCCGTGCTTGGGTACCGAAAAATGATAGGTTGAGCTTCAAGCCCAGTAGAGAAACGTCTACCAAAACTAAACACAATGAAACGTAGATGGGAGATGAGACATGAGGATGAAAGCTAAACAAGATAACCAAGATTTTACAAGAGTCCAACGAAGCACATATAAGTCTATAAATCCCTTGTTATCACCCAAGTGTACCCATAGTATACCCGATATGCGTCCTCTCCCATAAGTGTCTAATTCGTCCGTTGTGTTGCGTCAACCATTTTATTTAAGTTAGATCTTAAGAAATTCCTTGCGACACATCCATAGGACGGCCCAAGTATCATTCCGGGCTATCTTTCGACCCCGTATAATCTTCCCCTTGGCCAAGGCATAATTCCTTGTGACACACTCATAGACCGGCCCTAATATCATTCCAGACTACCTTTCGGCCCCGTATCCACAGTTTCAAGTTCTCATTTCAATTCACGTTCATTAGTTTCACACAAGTGTCATCATATCACTCATATCTCGGATCGTCACCCAAGTTCACGCATTTCGTCACAAATCTTCAATTCACGTCTAACAAGTGTATGACCACGTAGGTGTTGTGCAAAAATGAAACCGAGTCACCAATTATACTAGGATAGGCTAGGGACGAGTTATTCAACGAGTTTTGAGGTATAAGAGATGATTATGGCAAGTAATAACACGAACAAGCGACCGAAATCAACGAAAACAAGTTTTGGTAGAGTGAAGGGGGGAGTGGATCGATCCACTGTGGGAGTGGATCAATCCAGAACGAGAGTGGATCGATCCACTTTGGTCCGGAGCAAAACAGAAGGTTGTGGATCGATTCGGGTGAAGAGTGGATCGATCCACTGTGAGTGGATTGATCCAGAACAAGAGTGGATCGATCCACTATGATCCGTAACTCCATCAGAAAGTTCTGGATCGATCCAACCCCAAAGTGGATCAATCCAAAGACGTCACGAACAAATTTTTTACAGCAACGAGGGGATTTCAATGGGCTCCAAACCAAACCAAACATGTTTGTGATAAAAAATCAACACCACAAGCTACAAGAGGGTATTGCAAGAACTAGTTTACATCAAACAACAACAACAAACATTAATCGACATCCAATGAAATCCATGGAGCTAGCAAATGGGTTTTTCGAGAAAATAAGAGGGATTGAACAAAGATGAGTATAATCTACACATCACACCTTTCAAAACACTTAGTAATGGTAGAAATCTCCCTTCCTCAAGGTTTAGAAGCTTGTGAATGAAGGATGAGCAAAACCCTTGCTTTCTCTCTAATACTCCAATCGAATCTCCTCCTTCCGGAGTGAAATGAACCAAACCCGGGCTTCCAAACATGCGTAGGAGTCTAGTATTGGGAAGGTTTTGAAGGAATTAGAGGTTTTTGGATGAAATTTGTGGAGAAGATGAAGAAAATGGAAGGAGTAGAGAGGGAGAAAGAAACGCTATGGAGGAAGAGAGAGGTGTGTGTGTTATGAAGAAAAAAACAGTCATATAGTTGTATATACACCCCATTTGATGCAGTACACCCCCCCTAAGTTTCAAATGCATTTTAAAAATGCCCCCAAGCATAAACTACCATCAAATTGACCCACTTTACTCTAATTTCAATTTCTCACAATTCCTCAACGCTTTTTTATTATTATTTAAATAATAATTAAATTAATTAAAATCTACGGGTCTCTACATTCTACCCTCCTTGCAAAAATTTTGTCCTCAAAATTTGCACAACAAAGACACATAAATGATCATATATATATATCCATGCATGATATGCAACATGTATCTGACACCGTATTTGGTAAAATGCAATAATTGAACTATATACTCACATATATCATGTGGAAAACAACTCTAGATACTTCTCTCTCATCTCGTCCTCTTTTTCCCATGTCGACTCCTCACTCCCAAAAATTGTTCCATAATACCCGAACTAGTCGAATAGGTTTACCCCTTAGAGTTTTCTCTCGCGTATCCATAACCCATATCGGCTTTTCCCCATAAGACGCATCGGCCTCAAGCTCCAATTCGGACCATTCTAACACGTGTGATGGATCGGGCTCGTACTTCTTTAGCATAGAAATGTGAAAGACATCATGAATCCCCAAAAATCGTGGCGACAATGCCAAACGGTATGCAAGTTCTCCAATCTTCTCAATAATATCAAATGGCCCAATCTAACGCAATGGTAACTTGCCCCCTCGCCCGAAACGTGTCAAACCCCGACGCGGTGATATCTTTAGAAACACGTGATCTCCCACTTTGAATGATAACAGGCGTCTACAACGGTCGGCACAACTCTTTTGGCAACTTTGAGCGGTCAATAAGCATTGACGAATCACCTTGACCTTTTCGGTTGTTGCCTCTTGCGCGGCCTTAAGTCTCTTGCGAATCAACCTCATAACTCTTTTGGCCCCACTAGCGTTGCTTCACCCAACTCAGTCCAACAATCTGGTGATCTATACGGCCTACCATATAAAGCCTCATAAGGCGCCATCTCGATGCTTGATTGGTAACTATTATTATAGGCAAACTCGACTAACGGCAAGTGATCTTCCCAACTACCCTAAAAGTCCAGTACGCAAGCTCGTAGCATATCTTCCAAAATTTGAATCGTCCTTTCGGATTGCCCGTTGGTTTGTGGGTGGTAAGTGGTGCTAAATAACAAATTCGAGCCAAGCGCAGCTTGCAAGCTTTGACAAAAATGGACAGTAAAACGCGGGTCTCTATTGGCCACAATCAATACCGAAACCCCATGAAGTCGAATAATCTCCCAAATATACAAACAACTAAGTGTCTCAACCAAATCGGTAACTTGAATAGGCAAGAAGTGCGCGGTTTTTGTAAATCGGTCAACTATAACCCATATGGCGTCATGCCCTCTCGGTGACCTCGGCAAACCCGTCACGAAGTCCATAGTCACATTTTCCCATTTCCATTCGGCTATTGGTAACGGTTGTATTTCCCTCGCTGGTCGTTGATGCTTCGCTTTCACTTGTTGACACGTGAGACACCTAGACACAAAAGTAGCAACGTCCCTCTTTAAACCCGGCCACCAAAATTGCCTACGCAAATTGTGATACATTTTTGTCCCTACCGGATGTACGGCTAACGGTGAATGGTGAAATTCTCTCAAAATCTCATCCCGGCATGCAATAGGTGCAAATAACTTCCCTTTGAACCGTAAGCTTTGGTCGGCATGAATCATCCACCCAATTGGTGCCTCCCCACTAAGAAATCTAACCCGTAAGTTCCCCGCTTCCTCATCCGCTTGTTGAGCTTCAATAACTGTGATGATAGGGTTGATTGTACCGTTAAGTTACACAAGGTAACACCCTCATGGACCTCCTCACAATGCAACGTGTAGAACCCCAAGTCCTTCATCATTTTCCATTCATCGATCGCTAAACTTGCCAAGTGTGCCGGTTTTCTACTTAGCGCATCTGCCACTACATTCGCTTTGCCCGGGTGATATTGCAATTCAAAGTCGTAATCCTCTATGTGCTCCATCCTTCGGCGTTGACGCAAATTAAGTTCTTTTTGAGAAAATAAATATTTTAAGCTTTTATGGTCAGAAAACATTTCAAATTTTTCACCATAGAGGTAATACCTCCAACTTTTCAAGGCAAAGATTACGGCCGCAAGTTCTAAGTCGTGAGTCGGATAATTACGCTCGTGATCCTTCAATTGACGTGAGCCATACACTACCACTTTTCCATTTTGCATCAAAACTCACCCAAGTCCCTCCCGCGAGGCATCACAATAGACGGAGTAGCCAACTCCACTCTTGGGCAAAATTAGTATTGGTGTAGTGGTTAAACGCTTTTTCAACTCGTTAAACGCCACTTCACACTTGTCATCCCACACGAGTTTGGCCCCCTTACAAGTTAGTTTAGTCATTGGAGCCGCCAAACGAGAGAAATCTTGCACAAAGCGACGCTAATACCCGGCTAAACCCAAGAAACTCCAGATCTCAAAGACACTCTTCGGACGCTCCCAATTCAATACCGACTCAATCTTTCCCAGATTCACAAACACCCCATCCTTCGACACCACATGACCCAAGAATTTCACCTCGGACAACCAAAATTCGCACTTACTAAGTTTAGCATATAACTGGTGTTCTCTCAAGGTCTCAAGGACAATGGTGAGGTGAGATTGGTGATCTTCTTCGAAAAGTGAGTAGATAACCATATCATCAACAAAGACAACCACGAAATGATCAAGATAAGCCTGAAAAATTTGATTCATCAAGTCCATGAAGGTAGCGGGTGCATTGGTTAAGCCAAATGGCATGACCACGAATTCATAATGGCCATAACAAGTGTGAAAGCTGTTTTAGGAATGTCCTCACGACGAACCCTCAATTGATGATAACCAGATCTCAAGTCAATCTTAGAAAAACACGTGGCACCTCGAAGTTGATCAAACAAATCGTCAATCCTAGGCATTGGGTACTTGTTCTTAATCGTGACTCGGTTCAATTTACGGTAATCGATACATAAGCGAAGCGATCCATCCTTCTTTTGCGCGAATAAAGCCAGAGCTCCCCACTGTGATGTACTAAGACGGATGAAACCCAAGTCTTGCAACTCTTGCAATTGTATCTTAAGTTCTTTCAACTCGGCCAGTGCAAAATGGTATGGAGGCATAGAAATCGGTGTTGTGCCTGGTAATAAGTCTATCGTGAACTCAACTTCCCTATCGGATGGCAAGCCCGGTAACTCCTCCGGAAACACATCCGGGAAATCACAAACTACCCTTGGCAATTCCCCATGCGTGGATAAGTCTTCATCTAAGGTTAAACTAGCCAAAAGGCACGCAATTGAATCCTTCCCTCGCGGGCTGCACAAAATACAGCTCAAATGGTTCTGTCTTTCCCCGTAAAGCTCAAAACAATCACCCTCCGGTGGACAAATTCGAACACGACCCTTAAAACAATCGATGGTAGCATGGATAGTTGACAACCAATCCATCCCCAAAATTAGATCGAATCCGGACATGCCCAACACGATGAAATCAAAAGTAAAACGATGCTTGCGACCTTGGATTGTGTCGTAGAAAGTGTCGCCCCAAGCGTAGGGCTAGGTTGGAGGTAGCATAATAACCGGTAAGACTGGGTCGAATCCACAGGGACCGAACGCACCCGGCGTGAGAGTTTAACTTGCGATGAGAGTTTTGGCGTTAAGACGGCCAACTTACGAGGTGGTTTTGTTTGGTGGTTCTCTTCCTACTTCTAGAATGACTCGGAAGATTAAAAACGACAAATTAAACTAAGGCAAAGTCTAAGGGATTTTAACAACCAAAACTTAGGCTAATTCGTTCCTCTCTTGTTGAGATTAGGATTCTTGTAACCATTTGGCAAACATCTAAGTTGACATCACTCCAAGCATCACACGTGAAAAGGAGAATCAACCCTTAACTACGAGAGATCAAAAAGATTAACAAACCTAGACTTTGATACATAAAATCGATCCTAACTCTTTGAACTATAAATGATGTTCGATAAAGTTTAGGATTCTTGTGTCAATTAGACAAACATTTGAGTCGCCCTATCCCTAAGCATCGCACGTACCAAGTGGTCATGCCCCGGACGACATGCGATCAAAGGGGTTTATAGACCCGAATTTTGATACATAAAGATGAACCCGTGACTTTATTAAACAAGAAGTGTTTGCAATTTGGCGAGAAGAACGAATTAAACCTAAGTCATGGAGTGCTAATCACCCCAATGACCGAGCCCATTTAACTACTCACTAATTATGCTTAAGCTAATCCTAATTAGAAATTTGAAGGAAATAAAATTCATGATTAAACTTTGAAACTTAGTTTTTAACAAAGATCCTATGCTAGCCTAACACTTTAATACTTGGAAAATTAACAAACAACCATGGTAAACTTGAGTTTAAGAAGGAACAAGATTGGAAAACGGAAATAAGATTAAACCGATAGAAACGTAAATAAACTCGATTTATATAAGGATCCAACGATTACAAGAACTAATAATAAACAACAAAATAAAATACAAACAACACTTACTTGAGTTTTGTAGAGAGATAAACCTTGAAAAGCTATGAAAAATAAAAATGACTTTAAGTAAAACTAACCTAAGGAGGGCTGAGGTGAGGTAGGAGAGAAGAGAGGGGAGAGTGATACTTATACACAAAATCCTCTTTCTCTCTCAAAATATCCAAAACATACTATTAATGGAAAATTTTCCATAAAAGGAAAGTCAAAAAGTTGCTCAAAATGTTGTCCCGAAGGTGTTTGGATCGATCCAACACCTTGGATGGATCCAAGGTCTAATTTTTGGCCATTTTTCTTCATGGGATCGATCCATCACTCACCTTGGATCGATCCAAGGGCTTCTGTTGGGAAATTTTGAAGCTTGGATCGATCCATGGAAAGTGATGGATCGATCCATCAGCGTCTATTCAGACAGATTTTTGCCCCAACTTCACGGGCACTCCCCGGCTTCGTCCGAACTCGGAATGAGACAATTCTTGAACCGTTGGAAAGCTCTATGAGTCTACTTTCAAACCCAATTGACCTCATCTTCATGGCCTCTGTATAATGAGATATATGAGCCTTTATCTATTGGTGCGTCGGATTTCCTCGAGCCTCATAACTCTACATTTCTTGTTCCCTTGTTCCGGGCCTTCCTTGAACCTTCCAAAGTTCCTTGAATCGACTTTCAAGCTTCGGCGATTTTCCTCCATGGCATTGCGAGGTCTTGGATACCTCCGGGTGCAATCGGGGATTATTTGGAGCTTTGGACACGCCTTTTAGCTCCGATTTTCTCAAACTTATTAAAAACACAACTTGCGCAAAATCAATCGTATAAAGGCACAAAATGCACGTGTGTGTGATCACAAAGAGCGAGATAAGCCCGCATATATACAATTTTTGGGGCTTATCAAACGACGATCCTCAATAATTAACTCACACCCCTGGCATAAGCAATCAAGTGATCTCCTGCCACCTAATGGTGTGTCAACAAACAAAGGTGGGATAAAACTCTCGGTTTCTAACTCCAATGCACGCACAAATGATGAAGCAATAAAAGAATGAGATGCTCCTGAGTCGAATAGCACTTTAGCAAAGGAATTGAATGGAAGAAATGTACCCGTCACAACCGAAGTCTCCGGTGCTTGAGTAATGGGTGGTGGTGGTCGTGGTGTGGTGTTGGTGATAGCATAGGCTCTCCCTGGAACAGTCTGACTCTGAGTGTGACCAACCCTCTGAACGAATCCCTGACTCGGTGTCGAAAAGCTCGCTCCCTGCTCAATGTGTGAACCCTGACCAGTCGTGCCCTGTCTAAACTTGGACTGTCCCTGTGCACGTCTCTGCTGACTAAAACTCTGCCCAACCCCCGGCTGCTGAATAGACCCCGAATCGCTATGTGCTCCTCCTCCCAGTGGACAATTCCTAGCAATATGCCCCGATTTACCACAAGCAAAACAAGAACCCGGAAATGGAGTACCCTGAGATTGTGAACCCAAGTGATAAGGAAACTGAGAGCGATAGTGACCTGGTTGCTTGCAATTGTGACACACGATTGGTGGCCGACCGGAACCTCCTCGAAACCCCAATGATGTAGGTGCCCAAAAACTCGATTGGCTATGAGATGGTTGGAACTGCTCTCTTGATCTCTTTCTCCCTTGGCCCCCATAAGACCCCGTAGGTGCACTCACGGTTGAGGTTGATGGTTTAGACTCCCACCCTTTCACATTCTTACCCATCTCCCCCGAATTCTCAAGGTTTCTAGCGCACTCCACAATCTCAGTAAACTTATTAATGCGAGCTGACATAACTAGTAGCTTAAGTGGGTCGTTCAAACCTTTCTCAAATCGCCTACATTTTCTCTCTTCCGAACTTACCAACTCTGGTGCAAACCAAGACAAGGATTGGAATCTCATAGCATACTCTGAAACGGTCATACTTCCTTGTTCAAGCTTCTCAAATTGATCTCTTAGTTGCTCTTTGAAAGAACCCGGAAAGTATTGGTTTTCGAAAAGAGTTTCAAACTCAACCCATGTCAAATCTTCAACATCTGGCTCATCAACTTGTTGAGCCGCCCTCGCCGCTCTTCGCACATCTCTCCTACCTGCTAAAATCGATTCCCACCAATTGTTTGCTTCCCCGGTAAGTTGACAAGCTACCATATTCACCCTCATGTTATCCTCGTTGATGGCTAGTGCGGTAAAAAGCTTGCGAATTTCCACGAGCCAATGGTCAACTTCTAATGGATCGCTACTCGCTCCATCAAATGTTGGTGGATTCATACGGCGAAATTCCCTCATCGCTTCCCTAGCCTCTGAACCCTTAGGTGTTTGATTCAACAAGTTAGATGTTCAACAAGTTAGATGCCACAAGTGCGGCCACAAGATTGGTAGCAAATTGGTTTGGTGGGTTTTGTGCCCCCGTTCGGTGTATCGCTTCTTCCCATCTCTCATCCTCACCCCCCGGATGTTCACCATGATGACTAGCCTCATCATTGGCCCGCTCATTACGACCCTGACCTCAAGTCCTTCCCCGATTTGTGGCCCCACCCCGTTTAGTAACTCGTCTTGGTGGCATGGCTCTATAAGAATTTAAGAAAGAAAGATCATTAATCCCAACATTTTCTCAAATGAGGTCAAAGCCTCCAATGCTATCCCAACATGGGTAAATAACTCAACACCATGCTCGTTACTTGCATACATGACCCTCTATGATGCTTACATGCTCCATGAATGTCACACAAGCACACACAATGGATGAGAAAACATCTTTTCAAGTAAAACCTTATGCACTTGTTTAAGCCCCGAGACGATAAGTCTCCCCGCGGTCCCTAAGTTTTCAAAACCTATGCTCTGATACCAAGTTGTCACGCCCTTGAAATTCAATAAATATAACAATAAGAAATTCCACGTGGACGGAAAACAAGTCCACGAGCCACGTCAAATTTCAAGTTGTCTATTAATCAAAGTCAACATAAAAAAAAAAAACAATAGTCTATGGTTACCCATTCCCCAAACCGAAATACACAAGTCTTAAAGTTATTACAAATCAAAGTCAAAAGATTTAATACAAATAAGTTACGAAATCATCTCTTCAAAATTTTAAACTCAAGATGATGAGGTAACTCCTCTTTAAGCTTTCAAAAGATGTATGCAATCACTTCATGCACACCCAAGTCATGCTCCGTGCTGGGTACCTGAAAAATGATAGGTTGAGTTTCAAGCCTAGTAGAGAAACGTCTACCAAAACTAAACACAATGAAACGTAGATGCGAGATGAGACATGAGGATGAAAGCTAAACAAGATAACCAAGATTTTACAAGAGTCCAACGAAGCACATATAAGTCTATAAATCCCTTGTTATCACCCAAGTGTACTCGTAGTATACCCAATATGCGTCCTCTCCCATAAATGTCTAATTCGTCCGTTGTGTAGAGTCAACCATTTTATTTAAGTTAGATCTTAAGAAATTCCTTGCGACACGTCCATAGGACGGCCCAAGTATCATTCCGGGCTATCTTTCGACCCCGTATAATCTTCCCCTTGGCCAAGGCATAATTCCTTGTGACACCCTCATAGACCGGCCCTAATATCATTCCAGACTACCTTTCGGCCCCGTATCCATAGTTTCAAGTTCTCATTTAAATTCACATTCATTGGTTTCGCACAAGTGTCATCATATCACTCATACCTCGGATCGTCACCCAAGTTCACGCATTTCGTCAAAAATCTTCAATTCACGTATAACAAGTGTATGACCACGTAGATGTCGTGCAAAAATGAAACCGAGTCACCAATTATACTAGGATAGGCTAGGGACGAGTTATTCAACGAGTTTTAAGGTATAAGAGATGGTTATGCCAAGTAATAACATGAACAAGCGACCGAAATCGACGAAAACAAGTTTTGGTGAAGTGAAGGGGGGAGTGGATCGATCCACTGTGGGAGTGGATCGATCCAGAATGAGAGTGGATCGATCCACTTTGGTCTGGAGCAAAACAGAAGCTTGTGGATCGATTCAGGTGATGAGTGGATCGATCCACTGTGAGTGGATGGATCCAGAACGAGAGTGGATCGATCCACTATGATCCGTAACTCCATCAGAAAGTTCTGGATCGATCCAACCCCAAAGTGGATCGATCCAAAGACCTCACGAACAGATTATTTACAGAGACAAAGGGATTTCAATGGGCTCCAAACCAAACCAAACATGTTTGTGATAAAAAATAAACACCACAAGCTACAAGAGGGTATTGCAAGAACTAGTTTCCATCAAACAACAACAACAAACATTAATCAACATCCAATGAAATCCATGGAGCTAGAAAATGGGTTTTTCAAGAAAATAAGAGGGATTGAACAAAGATGAGTATAATCTACACATCACACATTTCAAAATACTTAGTAATGATAGAAATCTCCATACCTCAAGGTTTAGAAGCTTGTGAATGAAGGATGAGCAAAACCCTTGCTTTCTCTATAATACTCCAACCGAATCTCCTCCTTCCGGAGTGAAATGAACCAAACCCGGGCTTCCAAACACGCGTAGGAGTCTAGTATTGGTGAATGTTTTGAAGGAATTAGAGGTTTTTGGGTGAAATTTGTGGAGAAGATGAAGAAAATGGAAGAAGGAGTAGAGAGGGAGAAAGAAACGCTGTGGAGGAAGAGAGAGGTGTGTGTGTTATGAAGAAAAAAACAGCCATACAGTTGTATATACACCCCATTTGATGCACTACACCCCCCCTAAGTTTCAAATGCATTTTAAAAACGCCCCCAAGCATAAACTACCATCAAATTGGCCCACTTTACTCTAATTTCAATTTCTCACAATTCCTCAATGCTTTTTTTTATTTAAATAATAACTAAATTAATTAAAATCTACGGGTCTCTACAGACCTTCCAACCCCCCATGTGGTCTTGTTGGCTTCCGGAGGGTCACGAAGCCTGCCCTTACTATCGTAGTGAGAGCCAAACTGGCCTGCAGGTTTCAATCCCTGATTGAGGTACTCAATCACCGACTTGACTCCCACGAAGTAGTGGTTGGGATCATAATGGTACTCACCGCGTGTAGGAAGGCCCAATAGTGTCTCTGTCTAAGAGAATGGGGGCTGCTTCTCCAAAGGGGAAAACGAATGTATGGGTTGTTGTACTCCAATGAGAAATCATGAAATCCAGGTCGCGTTGGGAGCGACTCATGGAGAGATCTCGCGAGAGGCGCACGGTCTTCAATACACCTGCTTTATCAAGGATCCTCCTGTGTTCTTTGTCTTCAAGCACTGTGGTCACTCAGTCATCCCAGCCCTTTGGGGCTCTCACACTAGCGTTGTATTGAACCTAGGAAAATGGGAAATCACCCCACTCTATCCTCAAGCGTGTTAATGAAGAAGGATCAATCATATCTACCTCTGAAGCACTTGGCTTGTCAAAAAAAAGAAAACGTAATTTTGAATGTTGGCCCAGAAAACGTCATTCTTGGATCTTAGGAATGGGGCCCTCCTCCATTCCCTGGTAGGAGGGATAGAAGTTTTCACCAAGAGAGCCTCAGTATCTGGTTCGTGTCTTCTCGATCGAGCCATGATTAACACAGAAAAAGGGAACTAGGGTTTTAGAAAGAGTTGGAAGAAGAGGAAAGTGGGAATAATGCTGAGGACTTGAAGGATTTCAAGAGTAAACACGAGAGAGAGGAATCTTAGAAGAGTAAAATACTTGTACTCTCTCCATACGGGTATTTATAGATGCAACATATCTGTCATCACGAAAACGAGAGGTTGAAGCAACATCAGCAGTCCAATCAGTCTGCAACTTCGAAATTGAGAACAACCGTCTTTTGGGAGGGAAATGATAGAACGACAGACTCTACTGACATCGCACACGCACGTTACAACGCGTTGGGCACCACGCACCACAGAATCACGCTCATGTGAGGGGCTTATGTTGGGAAGGTCAATGCATCTAACAAATAGGCAATGGACCAACCCATAAGAACAAGCCACATGGAAGAAAAAATTACCAAAAGACATGTCGATATTGGTTAAAATTAGCGGAACAAAAAGCACCCACCGCGAGGTCCAACTCTCGCAGAAAGGATATTTCTGAAAGTCACAATAATCTTTAAAGAGAGGGTGACAACTAAGAAAACCCTGCTCGATGGGGAATTACCCATTGCGACGGCCTTAGAAAAGGAATCAGCGTAAAATAAGGGAATCAGTACCAACACATTCACATAAGATGAGCTCGCGACCGCACCTGGCCATAAGGAAGGGACAGGGGAGTCATTGCGAACCTCGATAGAAGCATTGGCGCAAGAAAAGGGCTCACAATCGTGCCTAGCGTCGCAGGAATAGGGGAGATACAAGTGGCTTGGTGGCTTTAAAGGATTAAGAATCGCTGCAAGGGAAAAAGGATGCACTGGAATATCCTCAAAGGAAATCTTCCAAATGATCAGTGACATCATCCACATCACCCAGGTATACAGAGAGAGCACATGTCATCATATTAGTGGGGAAATGTCTACAACCCAATGATTGGGTTCAGATCCCTATAAATATGGGACACTCTTTCACAAATTCCAAGAGAGATTGATTCACCTTGGGGCACGGAAATCCTAGAGAGATAAAGTAATTCGGAGCTCTAGAATCAAGAACGTTGTTCTTGCTAGCCCTCACGAGCGTACCTTTCTTTTTGGACTGTGTTGTGAGGATGAGGATGATGATGATCTAGAAAGGAATGGATGGAACACTGCTGCCTTCTCTTTCTGTATACCTGGCTTAGTCCTTCGCCCCTTCACCCACTCTCTTACTCCTTGTTTGGCCATTAGTTATTGTTTGCCTCTCCAAGTTAATTTTATCTGACTTACACTAAAAACCTAACCTATATATATATATATATATATATATATATATATATATTTCAAATCTACTCAGAAAGATCTGAAGCAAGATCCATTTTGAATATGAAATTGTATACATGTAAAAAAATTATTTTATACACATTAATAAAGAATTCACAACCTTTTCGAGAAATTCACACCCTCCAAAATAAATAAATAAATAAATTCACATATCACAACTCAATCTCCAAAATACAAATTCACACTCCCAAAAGAAAAAATCCACACCCCTCAAATGCAAAATAACCAACAGATGAAACGCACCTGTTAAGAACTAAACCATAGAAAACAACAAATAAGGAACAATAAGAAACAGATAAGCCATAGAAAACAACATATAAGCCATAATAACAAACAAATAAATCAGACATGATAAGAACTAAACCACAGAAACCAACATATATGGCACAATAACAAACAGATAAACCACGGAAAACAATGTATAAGCCATAATAACAAACAGATAAACCACAAAAATAGCATATAAGCCACAATAACCGAATAAATAAATTATTTTGGCTAATATATATGCAAAAAAAAAAAACCAACATATAAGGCACATTATCAAACAAATAAATCACAAAATATAACATATAAGCCACAATAACAAACAGATAAACCACAAAAAATAACATATAACCCACAATAACCCAGTAGATAAACTATTTTGGCTAATATATACGCATAAAACCAACATATAAGGTACAATGACAAATAGATAAATTAAACCACAAATAAACAACATATAAGCCACAATAACCAACATATAAACTATTTTAGCTAATATATGCACATAAAACCAACATATAAGGCACGATGAGAAACACATAAACAACATATAAGTCACACTAACAAACAACTCTCTGTATTGAACAGATAAGAAATATTTGTCAAAAACAATTCTCTGCATTGAACAGATAAGAAATATCTCTCAAAAAACTCTAATTTGACAAAGTAATTTTATTATTCAATAACAAAAATGCACAATTCACTCTAAGAATTTTTTTGTGTATGTGTGCATTATTTCATATCCAAAATGAGTCTTGTTTGATGAATGTCATCGAGTAGGTTCTAAAAATATTTTTTTTCCAAAATCAGATATATAAATTATAAATATTTAAAGTTTTAAAAAATAAAAGGAGAGAGAGAGAGAGAGAGAGAGAGAGAGAGAGAGTATACGTTGGCAATAGTAATGATTATAGAGAGTGAGTGGGCAGTTCAAATCTATTAGAGACAGAGAGACTGTCAATTGAAAAAGAGATAGACTAGGCAATTGTAGCATGACAACATCTCCGCGAGCGCAAGGCCTAGGGAGAAGTGAAAGACAAAATAGGGTTTCGACGGAAGCCCCCCCAAAAAAGTAGGGGCGGCTTGGAATTTCCCGTTATAGGATCCACTGACCTACCAATTTAAGTTAATTTTCATGGAAATTATACAGTCCACCCATTGGACGGATAATAGTGTAGAGTACGCGCGTGTAAGTCTGTCCTTTTAATGTGAGACAATAGAAAGGAAGCCTTTTGTATTGATGTGATGAAAGCCTTGGACAAAATGAGAATACTAGCCCTCTTCTCAATTTTACTCAGGAGAACCTGCTAGGCTCGATTGGATGGTGCGTTTCTATCCTTTGCAAATTTCTTCGGATCAAAAAATAAAGTAATTTTGTTCATAATTTTTTATTTTTTTGCACCATATTAAACTACTAATAGAGATCTTTAATTCGATACAAAAAATTTGAAAAATTACATACTTTGATAATTTATATTTTTGACTTGTTGAGTTGCTTTACAATATCCTTAGATAAAAAATTTAAAGTGCTTCCGCACATAATTTTTTAATTTTTTCGCACCATGTTAAACAACTAATAGAGATATTTAATTCGAGGCAAAAAATTTAAGAACTTACATACATTAGTATTTTACAATTTTAACTTGTGGAGTTGCTTTGCAATATCCTTCGGATAAAAAAACTAAAGTACTTCCACGCATAATTTTAAATTTTTTTTCACCAAATTAAACTACTAATAAAGATCTTTAATTCGATATAAAATATTTAAAAAATTATATACTTTAGTATTTTACATTATTGGCTTGTTGGGCGGAGATTTTTTGGGTTTCTTTAGAGAGAGTCATGATAGGATATCTAGAAGATGGGATTCCGGGGAATCTGACGATGACCGTGTTGTACTGTATCAAAATTAAATTTATAAAAACAAGGAATTAACTCTTACTCAGAAGAATAGTGGCTAAGCAGCAGTGTCGATCAGCGAAGATAATTTGGCTAAGTTACGTTACTTTTGATTAATTTTTAATTTAATTCAAAAAAAGAGATTTAAGTGATTGGTTTTTGGAAACTAAATTAATTTAAGGAACAAGTAATGAAATTGATGAAGAACGAATGGAGGAGAAATCTAGGGTTTCGAATCCACCCCGACCGCATAACTAAGTTATGTGTAGGCTAGGTTTATTATTCAAATCGCAATTTGTCAAGACGATAACTATGTTGTTAGTAGGCATGGACTATCTAATAGCACAAACCGTCTCTGATAAGCCCCAAATGTTGTATATATCTGGGCTTATCTCGCTCGTTGTGATCACACACACATGCATTTTGTGCCTATATGCAACTGATTTTGCTTGAGTTGTGTTTTTGATGAGTTTCAGAAAATTGGAACTAAAAGGTGTGTCCAAAGCTCCAAATAATCCCCGGTTGTATCCGGAGGTTCCTAAGGTCCTACAATACCGTGGAGGAAAATCGCAGAAGCTTAGAAGTCGATTCAAGAAGCTTTGGAAGGTTTAAGGAAGGCCCGAAACAAAAGAACAAGAAATTTGGAGTTATGAGCCTCGAGAAAATCTAACCAACTGATAGAAAAAGACTCATTACTTTCAAGATACAAATGCTATGAATGTGAGGTTAATTGGGTTGGAAAGTAGACTCATAGAGCTTTTCAACGGTTCAAGAATTGCCTCATTCCAAATTCAGACGAAGCCAGGGCGTGCCCGCGAACTTGGGTCAAAAATCTGTCTCACCAGTCCATCTTGGATCGATCCAAAGGAAGGTTGGATCGATCCAAGTTTCATCAAATTACTCTAGAGCTATTTGGATTGATCCATGGTCAAGTTGGATCGATCCAACTTCATCAAAATTTCACCAAAGCCTTTTGGATCGATCCAAAGAAGGTTTGGATCAATCCAACTTCATCAATTCTTCAACAGACCACTTTGGATCGATCCAAAGAAGGGTTGGATCAATCCAAACTCATTTCTGACGATTTTTGACAGATTTTAGGTTACTTTAATATCTTCCATTTATGGAAACTTTACACTTATAATATGTTTTTTGGGATATTTTGAGAGAGAGAAAGTGTTGTGTATATAATCATCTCTCTCTCCCTCTCTCCTCTCTCCTTCATTAGTTTAGTTTTAGCTACTTTAGGTCTTGTTCATTTTCTCGTTTATTAATAGTTCTTGTAATCTTCGAATCTTCATATAAATCTAGTTTATTTACGTTTATATCGGTTAAATCTTGTTCATGCCTTTCTAGTCATCTCCTTTGAAAAATCAAGTAGTCTTAGTTGTTAATTTTCTCAAGGTTTAAAGTTCTAGGCTAACTTAGGATCTTCTACAATATCTGTTTATAAAGTCATTTGTCATGTTATTTATTTCCTTTGTAAAAATAGTCATGTTTTACTTAGTAATGATCGAGTAGTCGTTATAGGTTCGGTCATGGGGTGATTAGCACCCCGTGACTTAGGTTTATTTGCTCTCCTCACCATAATGCAAACATCGTTTCTTGAACAAAGAGATAGGATTTATTTTACGTATCAAAGCCCGGGTTTGTTAATCTCTTTGATCACACGTAGCCAAGGGTTTATCTACTTGGCATGTGTGATGCTTATGGCAATGTCAATTCGACTGTTTGGCAAATGAACCAAATATCCTAATCTTTGATAAACACAATTTATAGTTGAATGAGTTTAAATTCCAGAACTTCCGTTCGGGAATGATTAACGATATCCCCTAGCCGGTTATTTTAGAGGAGGGTGAATCGACCTAAGTCATGGGTGTTGTGAATCCCTTGACTCAGCCTTGTTTTAATTCAGTATTTCTTAGTCTTACTCAGAATTCTACCACCAAATCACCATTAAAACCTACACTTGCAAGACAACTCTCACGCCGGGTGCGTTCTGTCCATGTGGATTCGACCTAGTCTTACCAGTTATTATGCTACCGCCAACCTAGCCCTATGCTTGAGTCAACACCATCTATGATACAATCCAAGGTTGCAAGCAGTCTCGCTAGCACAACCCGTCTCTTTCACGGATTGTCCAGTGGCACGATCCAACTTACAAGCATAATCCATCTAAGTTACCCAAGCACAAGTGTAGAAAACCATTGTTTAACTAGGTATTTGAGTTGCAATCACAAATACTCAACCAATGGAAAGAATTAAAACAATTCCATCTGATCATAATGAAAACATGTTCTAAGTTAAACAATTTATTCGAATTAATATACCTAACGCCTACACATACACAAAGTTAATTGGAACAGGCTTCATCTTCCCCCTAGAAGGTGTTTAGCTGGCCATGGAGGTGGAGATGAACGCTTAATTTGATGAAGAACTTGAAGAACCCATGGATTGGCTTGCTTTTCTCCTTCTAAACTTGCCTCCAAATATTCTATGACCCCCGAAACGCGTTGAGTAGTTGCCTATTTACAACAAACCCTAAAAAAATGTGGTCAAAACCCTAATTCATGTTTGACTCGGCTAAAACCACCCAGGCAGCTTTGATTCCCGCCCGGCCGGAAATTCTAAATTCCAGCCTCAACTTCGCGGACTCGCCCCGGTTTCGTCCGAACTTGAAATGACGCGATTCTTGAACCGTTGAGAAGCACTATATGTCTACTTTGCATTCCATGCCTCATATTGACTCAAATTAGCACTTTTAATAATAATAATAATAATAATAATAATAATAATAATAATAATAATAATAATAATAATAAATGGACCAAAAATTGGGGCCATTACAATATTAAATTGTTGAGTGTTGTGCTTGGATCAAAGAATATTCAAAACTCTAAAACCACATACACAAACAATTGCACACTGATAGGCGCGCAATGTCACAGATATAAGCGCCTAAGTAGGGCAAATTAGCGTATTAGAGGTGCGATTTATTCCATTTTCCACTTGATGCGGTGTTGTCTCTTGTTTTTGGTGTTTTGCTTGTTTTTGTAGGCAACAGGCCGAAGGAGCACGTAAAGTAAGCATAGAATATCGGGCATGTTAGAAGCTGGTGGGACCCAAGTGAGGATGAGCGAGCAAGCTTAAAAGCAATTTGAAGCACCCAGTATCGATACAGGAATTGTTCTGTATCGATACCAGTTACCCCAGTGGCAAACAGAATCTATGGGTATCGATACATGGTTTTTCCTGTATCGATACCGAGAGCCCTAAATCAGCCGTTTGACTTTGCCACGTGTTTTGACTTCGGGAAAGGGATAAATACCTCGTTTTTGTTCTGAATTAGGGTTCGATTTTTTTTTTCTTTGCTTCCAACTAGCAGCCAATTATTTTTCTTTTGGAGATTTTACTGTCTGGAGATATTCTGATTTTTGGAGATTTTACTATCTGGAGATATTCTGATTGGAGTTTTTGAAGTTTTGTTCGCAGATTCGAGTATTGGTTTGGTAACTTTCTATTCGTTTACGTTAATCTCAGTTCACGAGAGTTTGTCCGTGTTTTGCTTTCGAATCTTTGCTTTAATTGATATTCAAGTATATCAACATGCTTTATTTCAAGATCTTGGTAATTGTTCAAGTTAATATGAGTGAGTAGTCTCATAGGTATGGTCGCAGGGTGATTAACACGCCGTGGCCAGGGCTGGATTTGTTCTTGCTCCTATTTTCAAAATCAATAACGGAAAAAGCAATTTTAGGTTATTAAAGTACTTCCGTTGGACGAATCCGGGCATTGTCGGAGCCCAAGTAACGCGGGGAACGGGGGACCAAAAATCGGTTTTCGTTGTACATGGGTAAACGGCAACCACGAGGATTCGCATCTTTCGAGGTATCTTTCTCTCTCTAAAATCAAACGTTCTCTTTGGAACACCGAATGGAGCAGGAAATACCCGTACCTTGTCACTGGTGTTATGAAGCCTACGACCGTACTTTCTTTTAAATCGTTTAAGTAGAACCAAAAGTCTCTTAGCTTAGTTAATTTTCCCACCAAATCACAAAGGGTAGCTACCTCAGAGCCGTATTAAACCGTACAACCCGAGTTTTAATTAAGCACTCTCCACCGTCCCTGTGGATTCGATTCCGGTCTTACCGGGTATTGTGCTACACCGGTCTCAGCCCTACGCTTGGGGCAACCCATTAATTTAGGTCTAGAAAATCGGTCAAGCACACGCCCACAAGCATTTATGTATGAGCTCTGTAAGGGGTACAACACTTGTGTGTAGTACTAGTAAAAGTTGAATAAGATTTGCATTTCTCTTCTGAATTTCATCCATCCGTGCATAGTTTTATTGTGTTTGGTACTAGAATGCCTACATCAGAGCATAGGCGGCTCCACACTATGTTATGAGTGTTCACTTGAACATCTCCAGAAATATCTTTTGTTTAGAATATATGTAATATTTATAAATTTTATAAATATTGCATTTATGTATGAGCTCTGCGAGGGGTACAATAATCTTGCTTACAACACTTGTATATGTGTGTGGTACTAGCAAAAGTTGAATAAGATTTGCATTTCTCTTCTGAATTTCATCCATCCATGCATAGTTTTATTGTGTTTGGTACTAGAATGCCTACATCAGAGCATATGTGGCTCCACACTATGTTGTGAGTGTTCACTTGAACACTTAAACACCATGTTCGGTTTGGGTCTCAAAACCCACCATGCATTGTCCCCAATAAAATTTTCTTTCTATCTCTCTCTACTCATTACCCCTAAAACTCTCCGTCAAAACCCAAATCAAACAAGGCCAAAAGTATTTTTTGTTTAGAATATATGTAATATTATAAAGTTTATTTTAGATTAGCTCTTTCTGAACACCCAACCTAAAATAATTTGAACACCTACACATAAATATTTGAATACCTCAACAACAACAATAACATAACCCATTTAGTCCCCAATAATTGGGGGTATGGGCGGGGGATGGATAGGAGACAGACCTAACCTTTGTCAATAAATGCACAAAGTGGCTACTCCCAGAATACCACTGAAACAGATGAATTTGAGACAGACCTAACCTTTGGCAATAAATGCACAAAGTGGTTGCTCATAAAATACCACTGAAACACTAGCCCTCCTATACCGTCGAGTTTGCTGCGGAATCATGCCCTCAAATCAAAGCCAAAAGGCATTAGAGAGGGCAGACCCAAGAATCATTTTGATTTATGTACACATTACCAAGCTTCTTTGATTTAACATCCAGAACATTGTCGTTGCAACGTAGACATCGAAGGATCAAATATTTGAATACCTAACACACAAAAAAAAATTGAACAACTAGTCCCAAAAATTATCCAACAAACCAATTCAATGTAAACAACCCAATTAAAAGCCAATAAGTCATAGGCGGCTCCATAGCTTCTCATAAATGCATTGTCAATTGAACAACCTTAACTCTTTTATATAATATTGAGTTTATTTGAACAATGAGTCCGACACTTTGAGCATCCATCAATCTAAGAAATTTGAAAACCTAATATCTTACCTCAAAACAAAGTACAAAAGTCATAGGCGGCTCCATAGCTTCTCATAAATGCATTGTCAATTGAACAACCTTAACTTTTTTATATAATATCTTGAGTTTATTTGAACACTTAGTCCGACACTTTCAGTGTGCGGGGCACTTCTCTGGTTTGACCTCTTTGGTCGCCTGGTATTGCACCGTGGGGGAGGAGCTCGTATGGACCTCGCTGGAACCCTTAGAAGCTCGTCGAAGAGTGGCAGGGGTCCTTGGAGGACGCCGGGGAAGTACGTGCACAAGGGAACAACCACGTTAGTGCCTAGCCTGGACGGTGGTGTTCCGGGGAGGCACTCTGATGGCTAAGTCAGCGACAGGGAGAGAAGTTTAGTAGAGAACTAATAAAAATGCAACTCTATGCTTTTCGTAGAGAGAAGAGTCAAAGAACCAGTCCATGTACGATGAGGGTGAGGAGCATATTTATAGGCACGGGAGCGCGTGTTCCACACGCCCCGTCCTTATCGTCACATTCAATGCGCAAGCTGACACCCACCTACTAAGTGGATCCTCGGCTGCCTCCCAGAGCCGCCCCCTGGCAGATATTTCCCATCAATCAAATCCACCACCTTCCCCCTGCAGGGCATAGGTGTAGAGTTGGTAGCTTGCTATAAATGCAATGCAGATGGGGTGGTTGAACTCCATTAATTTAAACCGGCCGGAGGTGCCTGGACGTAGCCCCCTCGCCAGCGGTGGCATGAACCGGTGTCGGGGTCAATCGATTTCGGCCGTTCGAGGGGAGCACTCGATCCCGCTACCGAGGCACCAGCGAGGGGGCCATCCCGGATCAATTCTTAGAGCCGTGGCATGCGGGGACCCGCTCCCCAGGGCAGTGCCCTGCACTGCCAAGGTACCTTGAGATAAACAATCCCCAATTTGAAGTGGTCCTTCCATGGTGGTCCTGGACTCTCTGAACCGCTCGAGCTCAGGGGGTCCTACACCCTCGAACCGGCCGCTACAATAGCCCCTCAACCCCCCTTAACGAACGCGCGGCCATTGGGGTGAGTTTACCAATTTGAGCGGCCGTGCAGGAGCCCACCATCCTCGCCGAGGGTAACATAAGATCTTCCAATCGGGAGTGGGAAACTCACAACATAAATAAAGCTCCGACGCCACATCACTGTCCGAAAGGACGCGTGACGTTACGTCATTTCTGAAATGATGGTTGGGCTTATCCGGTGTCAGGGATATTGTAACGTGGCATGAGGTCACTTGCCATGTGTCAGCTCGCTATTTGTTCTAGCGTCGTTGCTTTGGTTTCGCGCCAAGGGTTCAAACGTGGATGACAGGTGTCCCTCTCGGATTAGGCGTGCTGAGCCGCCGCTCCGTTTCTCAAGCCGACGGATAGTCTCTGCATTAAATGCGACGAGTGACATCCCCCCTTTCCCTATAAATAGAACTTTGGGGGGACTGAGAGGGTACTTGTCACTCTGCCTTTTTCACCCCTCACCGAAAAGTTTCTTGCCGCCGCAAGAGTCCCAAGCGTTTGAAGCCAGATCTTGATTTCCAACAATGTTTTGCACCAAAACTCAAGGTAAATCAGTTTTCCCTCTCATAATCTTGCTTTGCAATGCTTTTTTCATGCATTTTGGACCATTTTCGGTCCATTTTTTACATTTTTCGTTCTTCCCCTGTTTTGTTTGAGTTTGCCGGCGTGTTTCATGGCGGCGGACAGTGGTTCACGGTGGTCGTTTTCTAGGTTGGGTTGAGTATTCAACCCTGTTCTTCGAGCATGGATTGGGAACTCAACCCGCTCCTCCGAGGCTACGCACTGCCTCGACCGAGGCTGATGCCCCCTTTTTCCCGAGCACACGCACCACGCCTTAGATCCAGCCAAGAGTAATTTGAGTGGGTAGGTCCCCTCAATAAATGCTTTTGCACTTATGCCCCAACGCATATAGCTGATGGGTTTCTTCGTGCACTTTTCTTTTTAGGTTCTCGGCTGGATGAGCAACGAGCCCATCGTCATATCTGATAGAGACGAGGACAACGCCAATTTTGAGGAGGATAGAGGATACATCAGAGAGCTCAGCAATCGGTATCAAAACCGTCCCCCAAGTGCGCTCAATATCCCCCCTTCCAAATTGTCTTCTCCGAGGAATACCATAGAATGGAACAAGAGAGGGCTAACCTTGACACAGGGGCCTCAACTTCCCTGGTTCTTGAGCATCAGGGCTCCTCTAAGGCAGAATCACCCGAGGTGGTTGCCTCCGAGCCCGCCGCTGACACCAATAACGAGAATGAAATCGCAGCCCCGGGCGATATGACCGAGCCCAACCCTTCTGAGGGAGGCGAAGGAGAGGATCAAGCCCAGAAGCAATGAGCCGAAACACCCACCCTTTCCCTCGAAGAAGATTGGGAAGAGATCCCCCTCCCGAAATTCGGGGATGGAGAATGCTCCTACGTCAAGGAGTTCAACCCCGAGCATCCGGAATGCTTGGAGGCTTTCAGGGAGAGGTATCAGATCCCAGAGGATGTGGAGATCGAGCTCCTCTTAAGCGATAGGATCCAGTACGGGGACGACCACATCACGGTACCCTTTATGGCCATCACCGAGGGGGCCCTTCGCTTCCCACTCCCGAAGATGGTGCGCCAGCTCCTCTACTATTATGACCTCGGTCCCCACCAGGTCGTTGTCAACATGTACTGGGTGTTGTTCTCGGTGCTGAGGCTAGCCGAGAGGCTCCAAGTCCCGACCACAGTATATGACGTCCTCGGTATCTATAGAATGGCACCTAGCCCCAGGTTCCGACGGTATTACTTCTCCGTCCGAAACGAGTACGACCACTTGCTAGGGGACCTCTATGACTCGGAGGAGCACCAGTACAACTATGTGGTGGTGAGGGGGAACTACGCCTGGGCCCCCGAGGAGCTTCACACCTGGCCCCTCAATCACCGCCAAGGAGAGCCAGTAAGCCGAGCCCTTTACTGTCTAGCTTTATTCCTTACGTATTGAATTACTCTATTTTTGTCGATGCTTATGAAATTCCTTTTTCGTTGTAGGCACCACTGTTGTCAACAAAAGGCTGCTTGAGCGCTCGGACGATGGCGTAATTCAAGCCCTTTACTCCCGAGGCCAGCAGCAAGAACACCTCCTCCTCGACTACCAGCCGAGCTACCACGGATTTCTACATAGAAATACCAAGTTGAGGGCCAGCAACCGATAGAAGAGGACATGGACTACTCTCCCGAACGAGGACTTAGAACAACTTTGGGGTCGGGAGAGGCACCCGAGGGGTGAAATGGTAGGAGAAGCAGGACGTCCCTCCCTCTTGCAGCTGAGGCAACAGCAACAACAGGCTTGCTGAGCGCCCGCTTCACAACCCAGAAGAGGGTTTGGGCAAAGAAGGGGGAGAGAGGAACCTTTGGGGGATGGAGAGGACCCTGTGTCGAAGCGCCCCCAGGAAGGAGAGACTCCTGCTCCAACTTCTCCTCTGAGATCAATGGAGGAGCCCCCCACCGAAGCCAGCCTGGGCACCTCAATCCCTGCTCTTGAGGGCCAACAATGGGCTCCAGCATGTGCATTCAGTCGTAAGCTTCTGTCGGCTAGCCGAGGATCGGGGGGAACTGTGGAGATCATGCCTCCCCCCGAACCATAGGCCCCTGTCTACTCGGGCCTCGGCGGGGGGGGTATTGTCAGCGGTTAACAGTGTCCGGAGGGACCCTGAGACGGCCAACATTCTGTTGAAGGGGCTGGCCCTCCTGGTCGACATGTCGGCCCTCAATGCCTCCTCAATCAATGACAACTTCCTTGAGCTGCACAGCAGTCTCGTCAAGGTAAGTCCTTGCTTGTCGAACCTCATTCCCTTTATTTTGTATGCTCGGCAATGATCTCAGTCTTTTCTTGCAAGTGAGCCAAGCTTCCATTGTCACCCACAAAAAGGTGGTGGCGCTGGCCAAGGCATCCAAGGCCACCGAGGTGAAGCTAAGAGAGGAACGCACATCCTCGGCTCAACTGAAGCTAGAGCTGGAGGGCCTCAGGAAGAAGATGGCAGACCTCTGTCTTGAAAAAGAGAGGGTAGAGGGGAGGATGAAATCCGCTGAGGATAGGGCCACAGATGCCGAGCGAGACGCCAGGAGGGCTGAAGAACATGCCAATGTTGCCGAGGATAGAGCTAAAGAAGCATTGGTTCAAGCCAAGGCTGCTGAGGACAAGCTTGCCATGCTCCAGGCCTCACAGGCAGACATGCTGGCCGCGGCGGATGACAATGGCTTCAAGAGGGGGGAACGAGAGGCTGGGAAGCAGTACCTGAAAAAAGCCAAAGATATGGAGGCCCAATCCTTTAAAAAGGGTTATCGCCTTGGCCATAGAGATTGCTTCCCTTCTACTTATACCAGAAGGGTGGACGCCTGCCACGCTCCTCCTGATGCCGAGGCCAGGATCGTCCCTCCGACCCCCGAGCCCCAGGTTCCAGAGATGCCTCTGGATGATCTAGAGGACGGGGCTAAAGATGAACAAGGCAGCGATCCATCCGAGGCTCAGGATGCCTAGGCACTTGATTTTCTCTCTCTCTTTTTTTGCTTTAGAAATTGTTAGGCCAAAGTGCCAGTTCTCAGATTTTGTAATGTAAACAGGCAGCCCGGGGGTCGACACCGAACAATATGCCATCGCCGAGCCCCCAGTTTCGATGTTAATGAATAGTTAATTCCTTTCCTCTTACAGTCTCGTTCGTAATTTCAAATTTTTCTTACCCCTAGTTTAAGCCGAGCATAGGTGATAGGAGGAGATTTTGCAAAAATGATCTCGTAAAATAGCCCCTCTTTGGGAGGAAGTAAACGGGCTTTGCTTGTTGCCAAAGATGTCAAAAACCCTAGGCCTAGTAATTCAACCCGAGGAACTAGGTGCTGTAAATTATCCGAGACCAACCGGCCTGCCCATGTACTCAATCGAGCTCAGTAGGACCATCGAACACAGTGTACCACATCCAGCGGAAGAGGTTCCTGGCAAAGGCTGGGGATCATTCGGAGATAGCCCCTGATCCCCTACCTTGGCCGAGGTGGCGCTTTCGCAGAGCACAATCTAGAGTGTGCAGATGCCCCAGGCGTAGTGTTCAACCGAACACAAGTCCTCGTCGGGGACTCCATATGGATGGAATAGTGTTCAACCGAACACAAGTACTCCGATATGGATGGAATAATGTTCAACCGAACACAAGTACTCCGATATAGATCGAATAGTGTTCAACCAAACACAAGTACTATGCCCGATTGGGTGTTCCACCGAACACCAATCGTGCAACCGTGCACAAGGGCAGGATGTTAAGAGTACAAAAAAATCGTTAATACGAAGAACGTAGAAAAGATGCTTCATTAAAAAGCACACTCGGTGTACAGCACGTTTACCAAGGGTGAGGCCATAATAAGAAAAGTGAGACTACCCGTAGAATTTCCTAAGTTTGGAGGCGTTCCATGGGTTGCCCACGACGATGCCATCCATTTCGGCCAATTTGTAAGCCTCATAGCCAGCCTTGGCCGTGATCCGGAATGGACCCTCCCAATTAGGCATGAATTTTTTCTTATTTTTCTTTTGAACCACCTCGCGGAGGACAAGGTCATCGAAGTTGAAGGGACGTACTCGAACATGCTTGTTATACCCCCATGCAACCTCTTGTTGGTAGGCTGTGTACCGGATATTTGCTTCATCTCAGAGATCCTCGATATGGTAAAGCTCAGAGGCAATGTGCTCTTCGTTAGTAGCTGGGTGGAAGATTGCAGTGCAATCCGTTGGGGCAGTGGCAGTGAGGGGGAGTACTGCTTCTATCCCGTAGGCCATGGAGAAGGGAGTGCGGCCAGTACCTCGGCACAGAGTGGTTCGATAGCCCCAGAGGACTTTAGGGAGCTCCTCAACCCACTTTCCACGTTTATTGGTCAGTCTCCGCTTAAGGCCGAAAGAAATAGACTTGTTTGAGGCCTTGGCTTGGCCATTCCCCTAAGGATATGCCACCGTTGAGTTATAGACTCGAATGTCCCTTTGTATGCATAACGTTTTGATGGCCTCAGCCACAAACTAGGTTCCGTTGTCAGAAATGATGGCATAGGGAACACCAAATTTGGAAATGATGTTCTTCCAAATGAAGTGCTCCACCTCAATGGCAGTGACATGGATAAGGGGCTCGGCTTCGACCCACTTCGTGAAGTAGTCTGTCGCGGTGATAAGGTGCTTGAAACCACCAGGGGCAGTTGGAAGTACACCGACGATGTCAAGCCCCCACTATGCAAATGGCCACGGGCTGGTGATGGGGTTGAGAGAGAGAGTGAGTTGGTGAATGAGGGAGGAGTGCTTCTGGCAAGACTCACATTTTCTCACGTACTCTTTGGCAGATTTCTGCATCTTGGGCCACCAATAACCCTGGGTTATGGCCCGTTCGGCCAAGGAGCGGCTGCCTGAGTGACATCCGCAACTACCCTCATGAAGTTTGTGGAGTACCCGTGGGATCTCCTCCTTGTGGAGCACCCGTAGGTCTGGGCCGATGTAGGTGCGCCTGTAGAGTTGGCCTGTTGCGAAGAGAAGGTGTGAGGCACATTGGCATCTGAGACGGTGAACTTCCTTTCTGTCTTCCGGGAGCCTAGCGTCCCTAAGGTAGGCTACCAATTGATCCATCCAACTGGGTCCTAAAGGGGCGATGCTCATGACATCGTCTGGCCCTGGCTCAAAGCTAAGGGTGGGGATATCGCCCAGGATAACTGTCTGAGATCCTTCCACCTCAGAGCAAGCCGAAAGCGGCCAATGCATCAGCGTGCGCATTACGCGCTCGGCCGATATGCCAGAAGTCCACCTTCTTGAAGCCTTCTCGCAACTTCGAGACATGGCTGAGATATTTTAGCATCCGGCTGTTGCCAGAGCCATAATCTCCATTGAGCTGGTTAATCACCAACATAGAATCGTTGTGCACCTGCAAGTCTTGGACGTCGAGGCTAGAGGCGAGTAGAAGTCCCATAATGACAGCCTCATACTCAACTTCGTTGTTAGTGGCCGAAAAGCCAATGCTCATGGCGCATTCATGGAGGGTGCTCTCGGGGGATATGGGGACTACACCAGCCCCCACCCCTCGGTAGTTGGAGGCTCCGTCGACATGCATGCGCCAGGAGTCACAAGTATATAATGTCGCAGCTCTCGGTGGTGACCTTTTGAGAATGGGGCACGATTGCGAGGAGGTTGGCTCACGGAGGGTGGTGTCTAGCAACTCCCCTGCGTGGGCCTCGGCCTCCAAACGCGGCGTGAGCTCGGCCACAAAGTCTGCCAGAGCTTGCCCTTTGATCGCCGTCCGAGGTTCTAAGCGGATGTCAAAGTTGGCCAACTCCAGCGACCACTTGCAGATAGTATCCGAGAAGTTCACCTTCCGAAGTACCACGTTGAGGGGGTATTCAGTGATGACGGTGATCGTGTGACACTAAAAGTATGGGAGGAGATTGCGCTTTACCGTTACTAGGGCCAACGCTAACTTCTTCAGAGGCAGGTATCTTGTCTCGGCCGGGAGCATAGTCTTGTTGGAGTAGTAGATGGGCTATTGATCCAGGTCCTCTTGCCTAACCAACGCCGAGCTTACTGCATACTCAGACACCGCCAGGTATAGTAAGAGGCTCTCTTCTTCCCTCAGAGTAACAAGTAGGGGAGCCTTTTGCATATATCTCTTGAGTTTGGCGAGGGCCCGGTCACATTCAGCGATCCACTGGAACGCCCTCTTGCTTACTTTGATAGATTCGAAGAACGGGTGACAAGTGTTGGAGGCTTTGCTAATAAAGCGATTCAGGGCTGCCGCCATCCCAGTAAGTCTCTGGACCTCCCTGGTTGTGGGAGCCCGAAGCTGCTGGATGGCAGTGACCTGGCTAGGATCCGCCTTGATCCCTCGGTGGGTCACCAGGTACCCCAGGAATTTCCCCGAGCCTACTCCGAAGGCGCACTTTTCTGCATTGAGCCATAGCTTATGTGCTCGGAGAATGGCAAAGACCTTCCCGAGGTGACCCAAGTGGTCTTCCGCGAGCTTGCTCTTTATCACCATATCGTCAATGCAGGCCTCTATGATGTCCTCGAGCTCTCTTTGGAACATCTTAGAGACCATCCTCTGATAGGTAGCCCCGGCATTCTTCAAACCGAAGGGCATAACTTGGTAACAGTAAGTTCCCCTCGGGGTGATGAAGGCTGTTTTTTCCATGTCCATCACATCCATGGCAATCTAGTGGTACCCTCGGTACGCATCCATGAAGCTTAACCTGGCATGCCCGGCTGGGGCATCTACCAACTGGTCTATCCGGGGGAGCGGGAAGCTATCCTTTGGACAGGCATTGCTGAGGTTGGTGTAGTCCATGCACACTCGCCATTTGCCAGTTTTCTTTTTGACCACCACAATGTTGGCCAACCAGGTAGGGTACTGTACCTCCCGAATGGCCTCGGCTTCCATGAGCCTATGGACCTCCTCTACCACAGCGTCTGAGTGGACGACAGAGGATCGCTTTGGCTTTTGTACCACCGGTTTTATGGCCGGATCGACGTTGAGCTTATGCGTGATGAAATCCAGGCTTATGCCCGGCATTTCATAAGGCGTCCATGCGAAGACCTCCACGTTGTCTTTGAGGAAGTCGACTAAGTCATCGCGTTCAGAATTGGAGAGCTCAGAGCCCACCATGAAGTATCTGGTACCATCTTCATTGATTGGTACCTTAGTAAGGTCCTCGATGGATTTCTCCTTGGCCATGGATCCAATGTCATCAAGGCCTGGAGTGGACTCCGGCATCTTGATCCACTGAACTTGCCTCGGCATCCTATTCTCCTTTCGGTCTTTCACCCGGGCAGCATTCACGAAACACTTCTTGGAAGCCATCTGGTTACCCCATATGGTCTCCTATTTATCGGACGCCCCCGACAAAGTGGACGACTAATGGAAGGAAGAGGCAATCACCCTCATGGCGTGGAGCCATCCCCGCCCAAGAATGACATTATATGGGCCCGAGGAGTCCACTACCGTGAAATTAACTTTTAGTCGCATCGACCCTACCCGAACGAGAAGTGTAATGCTACCAAGGGGGTACACAGGGTACCCCGCAAATCCCACGAGTGGTGTGTCAGAAGGGGTTAGCTCATCACACATCCATCCTACGGCTTTAAACGCCGAATAGTAAAGGACGTCAGCGGAGCTCCCCTAGTCGACTAACGTTCACCGGACATCCATGCCGTCTATCTCAACTTCGATCACGAGGGCATCCTCGAGGGGAAGCTGCAGTCCCTCTAAATCCAACTCGGTAAAGGAGATGATAAATGGATCCTCGAGCTCCTGATGCTTCCGCTTCGGATGCTGCCCTACCAAAAGCACTTACATGCCTTGCTCTATCCGTGCCAACTCCCGATGCATCGCGTCGGCGTCGTGCTTGCTCACGGGTCCATGGATCGTTTCAACCACTCCTCCCCGCCCCCTCTACCCTCCCTGTAGGGGTGGCTGCCCGGGCAGTGGAGGGGGGAGTTGGGGTTGCGCTCGGCTAGCACCCGGGGTTCTGGTTTGGTCGATCCATTCCTCCATATGCCCCATCGGCCACAAGTCTTTCTAGGTGGGCTTTGAATTGTTGGCAGCCGATCGTGTAATGCCCCACCTCATTATGGTAGTTGCATTTTCCCCTCTATGTCGGATCTGACCCCATCTTATCTTCGGGCCAGAGGAACCACTGCTTCCTGCCGATCTTAGTGAGTAACTTATATATCGACATGGTAAAAACAATCGTCTCAGCTATGTAATCGTTGTCGTTCTGGGGGGGTCTCTCCCATCCCCCTCCGCAGTCGTCTCGGCCGTGGCTACCGTTGTCCCGGTAACCCCAGCCACTGCTTCCCCCGCTCTGCTCATTCCTTCCACCTCCTTTGACGTTATTCACCTATTTCTTCCCTTCTTTCGGGGAGCTCTTACTGCTAATCCCTTGGAGGCTTTACTGACTAGGAATTCTTCTAACTCCCGGTACCTATCTACAGTACGCATGAGCTCAGTCATGTCCTTCGAGGGATGCAACATGAGACCCTTGAAGAGGTCTGACGAATCCTCTAGGCCATTTTTGAACGACATGGCCTTCACCTTCTGATCATAGTTTTCATCCAGACTATACACCTCCCAGTAGCAGGCGATATACTCCTTAAGGGTCTCTTCGGACCCCTTTTCATGTTTACCAGTGCGTCGAGCGTCTTGGGGTGCGTGTTACTAGTCACGAACCGAGACGTGAATGCGCGCTCCAGCTCATCGAAGTCAGCGATCGCCCCTGGGGCCATCTCGCTGTACCATAGGAGTGTCGTGGTCCCGAGACTCATCGAAAGTGTTTTGCACATGAGGGCATCACCATATCCGTAGAGCTTGGAGACCAACCGGTACTGCTGCATGTGCATGATGGCATCCGTGGTGGGCTCTTACTTATTGAACTTAGGGATTTTGAAACCCCTCGGGGGGACAACCTCCGTGACCCTGGCAATGAGGGTGCTCGCCTGGCCTTCTCCAGTCGAGAGTCAGACTAGCTAGGGCCGGGATGATTGAGGTCAAGTGTCTGGTACATCCCGCAAACCCTCTTGGGGGGAACATTCTGCCTGTGATGTGCCTCGTGAACATCCATGTGTACGTTGCTTCGCTCGGAAGAGCGTCGTTTCGTGCATACCTCTCAATTGGTGCATGTGTCATCTCTTATGTACTCCTGCCTAACCTCTCGCTCAGGGTGGTAAACCTTCGTACCACCCGTCCGAGTATTGACTAGCACTATGTTCCCGCCCTGGTGGCGCAGCTCATACCTCTCCCCTGGGTAAAGCCCTTGGTCGTGGTTATCGCCACCTCTTTCCGCCGATCCGCGCTCTTTCCGTCGGTTTACATCGAGATGAACCTCCCGTGGGTCCTGCCAATCCACTGACCGTGCAAGATGTCGCATGCCAAGTCGATCGACCGATCGGCTCTGGTAGCAGTCGTCCCTCCGATTCGTTGATGGGTTGCCCCCGTGGGGCTCTCGGCATGCGGCTGTAGTGTGAGCTAGGGCCTTGCCTTTGTTTAAGTCCCTCTGAGGTTGCCGAGCGTGGCCATCGTCTCTGCGGACATCCGGAGTCCTCGCACTTGAGGCAGTGGCGCTGTCCTCTACGTGCTCTATGCGTGGCGTTCGCCCTCCCTGGGTTTGCTGGTCCCGGGAAGAGGTTCGTTCCGCGGGGATGACAAACGCATTGCCTCGGCTGTCAACCTCAATGACCAGGCCGAGGCGACTGAACACTGGGGCCCTAGTTCCCTTGCTCCGCGTACTCGGAGGATGCCTCTTTGTTCTTGTCCAACCCCCAGACTTTGAGGTGGTGGGCTAATTCCTGGCTTGCTTCAGGGCCAGCACTACCCGTTTTAACAAGGCCAATTCTGCCTCAACAGTAAGCGGAGGAAGAGGAGGCAGTATTTCCCTCTGAGCTAGGTTAGTGAGGTGGTCGAGAGAAACCACGTCCCCGTTCATGTGGAACAGGACGTTCCTCGCCCCGACGTTGCTGGGGCCGACGACGTTGATGCCACCGTGACGATCCCATCTTTATTCATAGTAGGGGACAAGGTAAGCCCCAAGTCGATCCTGACTTGGTGGTATCTATACTGGTCAGCGCTATTGCAAAGCTTACCGGTGTTGTCGAATGCACCAATGTCAAGATTAAGGTTAGCCATCTCTTTTGGGAGTGGGATGTTCCAACAATGGAGAAGGGCCACCACTGAAGTGTACTAAGAGGCTGGGAGAGGTAACTCAGGTCCCCAGCGGAGTCACCAATTGTGGGGGGCTTTGACCTCTTTGGTCGCCTAGTATTGCACCATGGGGGAGGAGCTCGTATGGACCTCGTTGGAACTCTTAGAAGCTCGTCGGAGAGTTGCAGGGGTCCTTGGAGGACGCTGGGGAAGTACCTGCACAAGGGAACAACCACGTTAGTGCCTAGCCTGGACGGTGGTGTTCCGGGGAGGCACTCCGATGGCTAAGTCAGCGACAGGGAGAGAAGTTTAGTAGAGAACTAAGAAAAATACAAGTCTATGCTTTTCGTAAAGAGAAGAGTCAAAGAACCGGTCCATGTACGATGAGGGTGAGGAGCATATTTATAGGCACAGGAGCGTGTGTTTCGCACGCCCCTCGGGGGCCTCACGCGCCCCATCCTTATCATCACATTCAATGCGCAGGCTGACACCCACCTACCAAGTGGATACCGAAGTTTTGCCTCCCGAGGAAGCGCCCAGCCGGATATTCCCATCAATCAAATCCACCACGCTGGTAGGCTGCGAGTTATTAGCTTGCCATAAATGCGATCGCGGTGGGGTAGTTGAAGCTTCGATATCGTTCTTCCGGGCCCCGTGAGAGGTGTCTCGTCGAACTTCACCGGTGGCGGGCTTAGAACTTGCTCAGGTCAATCGACTTCGAGTATTCGAGGCGCTATCCAAGACCCCTGCGTTTCCGTGGCCGTCCGGATCGAGGATTCTTGGCCAAAGGCATCAGGGACCAGCGCTCCAGAAGGGAGCCGAGGTGCCCATGCACCGCTAGTACTTCCGAGACAAACGAACCTCGGCTGACGTGGTCCTCCCATGGTGGTCCTGGCCTCTCTAAACCACTCGGACTCGGGGGTCCTGTACCGCCGAACCGGCCGCTACATTGAGCATCCATCAATCTAAGAAATTTGAAAACCTAATATATTACCTCAAAACAAAGTATACACTTCTAATGACAAATTAAAATAGAGAGGAAAAAAGTATCTATTGATATCGATATTGTGCTTTGGATTTTCTTTAAACAACAATCAACTCTATATCTCCAAAAATAAGAGCATATGTTAAAAAAAATACGTGTGAACCTATTCATCACACAATTTTCGACAATAAAAACTAATTTGTCTATGCGCACATTTAATTTTGGGCCTAAAATATAGAATTCGACAAGAACATGCAATTATGACATCGTATATATTTTAGTATAAATTGATTGCATTAGTCACACTAATATAAAAAAAAATGTGTAAAAATAATCCTTGTTCATCATAGGCTTCTCGGGTAGAAAATGAGCCACTTCAAATAGGTTCATCGCTCCAGCCCAGAATACAATTAATCTGGCATGGGCTACATGAGCCCCTAGTAGTTTACTGAATAAATTGATAAGTCAGGCATTTCCGGCCCACCAAATGAATCCTGTGATTTCTTGGTAACAAGATAGTAGGGTTAAGGTAATTTTTTAACACCCGTTTCAAAGTTTTTGGAGCCACCATTGCCTCAGAGACCATTACTAGAACAGAACCATGACGCCGCACAAATTTTTACTTGTTTTTTGGGAAATGGTAAAACTGTCCACCAGTGAAAGTAAATATTTGAGAAGAACCAAATGGATAAGCCAGAACGAAGGCGTTCATTATGCAATCTTCTCCGGTGAATCCCGAATTTTCTTGATGATTTCGGTTGTTGATTTCACAAGATCTGATGGAAAAAAAAAAAAAAAAAGGGTTAATCCCACATCGGTCATCATCGCATGTTTCATTCAAAAGAATTGAACGGCCGATATGATTTGAAAAGTGGAAATTTGTAACCGTTTGCATATTTTTTGTGCTTAGTTGACTCTATAAAATTAACGATTAATGTCCTGATCACTATGAATTTTAGGTGGACCACGCAGTATAACGTTATACGAAAGCAAGGTCCCTAGCTTTGGGTCCCAGTGAACAAAACAATACCCAATCCAAGTGTTTCTTGGATTTGTTTATAATATATTTCTATTTAATTTGTTGAAAAGTTACACACTGCCACATAAGCAATTTAAAAAGTTATATATTCTTTTCAAAGTTTTTTTTAATCAAGATTCGTTGATAGTATTTTACTGGTGTGATTGGTATTTTACCTTACTCGTTAGAGGCCATTAATAAATTTTAACCATTGATTGCTGAGATAAGCACTCAAGATTCGTATTCGGTCAAGTTCAAAACGAGGACAAAAGAAAATCCATGTCATATGTTTAGATGATTTTATATTTTCTTTTCAATTTATCGTATGTTTAGGCTCGTTTTCCAAATTTTTCTTAAATCTGCATACAATTAAATCAGACAGCTAATGTTTAGGACTTTTATGTTGGTTGTAACTCCAATATTATTAATGGATTTTATCTCTCTTCTTCCAAAAAAAAAACCCAATAATCTTGACCCACCATTGGAGTTTTTCGCTTTCTTTTTTCTCGATGTACTTCTTTATCAAGTATATATATAAATAAAAAAAAATTTGGGTCCAGAAAAAGAAAATTGAGTTTGGCACTTAGTGAATTGATTAATCAAAACAAGGTCTAAGAGATGTAAACTAAGGTCCGGTCAAATCTTGCTCCAATCTAATTGGCTACAAACTTCAGTATTACTAATCAATAATGGCTGGTAAAGTATTTATTATTTTCATCGAGAATTAAGGAGGAGCTAGACACGTGAAAATTAAAAATAGCACGAGGCTCCCACCATTTATTAAAAAAAAAAACAAACAAACAAAGTACGTGTACACCCGATTGTGTAAAACCCATCTAAAAATTTCAAACAAATAATCAGGAGGGTCTAATTTGTTTAAAATATGTTTTTAAGAGTCCTTATGAAAATTCAATTCATTTGGATATTGGTAAGAGATTAATCAATTTTCATCTTTGAATTCGTCGGGTCAATAATTGAATGAATTGATTAAGTCCTTAACGGTATCCAAATAAAGTAAGTTTTTATAAGAACCCTTAAGACAATATTTTAAATAAATTGAACAGTTTCAATCATTAGTGTAAACCCGATAAGTTACAATCTGGTGTACACCAAGTGATGTAACTATCAATGATCTCTTTGATTGTGGGGTTGGCGAAAGGTCAGATGCTCAATCTTTATCCATCTGGTTTAGAAAAATTATTGATAGAAAATCCCAATGAGTTGAAAGATCTATTGCAGGATTTTAAAATCCTACCAATTTGATTTGGACAAATGCCTTAGACAACCACCAGGCCCGGCCCTGTGTTTCGCGAGGCCCCAGGCCAATTCTCAATTTGAGGCCCTTTATATATATATATATATATATATATATATATATATATATAGGTGGATTTTCTAGTCCACACTCCCGGATTTAAGGAAAAAATGGGGTTTTTTTGTGTTGCAAATTTTTTTTGGAAAATCCGATCCGTCCAATGTGTTCAGAAGGTGTTTTCTAGGGTCTACGCGAGAAATCTTCAAAAAAAAAATACCGGGAAGGGCTTGATCCAAGCAGTTTTCGCAAAAACTATATTTATATATTTTTGTGAAAACTGCTTGGATCAAGCCCTTTCCGGTGTTTTTTTTTGAAAATTTTCTGTGAGGGCCCTTGAAAACACCTTCTGAACACATTGGACGGATCGGATCGTCAAAAAAAAATTTGTATAAAAAGTCTGGAAATTAAAAGTCCGGACTAGAAGTTTACTATATATATATATATATATATATATATATAATTCTACAAGAAGGGCCCCTGTGCCCAGCCTCCCGCCTGACACTACCAAAGGCCGCAGCCCGACAACCGCAGACGGCTTTTTTTGATATTTCCCTCCGGCCCCAATTTGCCAAGTTTCCTTTTTTGAACATCTCAAAAAATTGACTATATCTCATAATCTATAATGTTTTTTTATGATTTTGAAATCTTTGTTTAACAAAACTCACTTAAATCTATCAAACAAGATCCATATTGAATATAAAAAAAACATTATAAATTAAAAGATATAAGCAAAAATTTTTAAGAAGTTCAAAAAAAGAAACAGAAACAACAAATTGGGATGGAGGTGTAATTTATTGTAGGATTCTAAAATAAGATTCTTAGTGTTTTGGCCCTTTCAAAAGTTTGATAATTTACTTTAATCTTTTCAAAATTGGACTTTCTTCATCCTAAATCTAATCCATCAAAACTCAAGATCATTTAACAAGAAATCCGTCACAAATGTTCTTGGGATGACAAACTTAAAAACACATATAACTAATGAGGATTTGTGCTGTTCGACACAGCTTAAATCACAAATGTCCACAAATGTAAGGAAGACTAATGTATGGTAAAGATAAAGTGGATTCGAGTTCCATCAACATCTTTAAAAGAGAGAAAAAAAAAAAAAAAAGAATCTAAATAATGTAAATCAAGAAAGTCAAAGTATCATATATGTAGAATAATTCTCCATGGAAAATGCTAATGTATGTCCAATAGACACACGCGTTAAGGTTAAAAGTGTATTGAAAATATGTAAAAAGTGTATTGAAAAGGGTAAAAAAAAAATGTATTGAAGTGTGATTTATTTGTTTATTTGTGTGCCCATTAGGTACACTTTAGCAAGACCCTTTGAAAATTAATATTTCGAGCGTAGTCTCTCCGGCTTTGTTCAATTTGGGTTTTGAGGGAGGGTTTTTAGGGTAATGAATAGAAAGAGATAGAAATTAAATTTTATTGGTGGACCGTGGGGGTGGGTACCGATGTTGGGGGTGCATAACATTCAAGAAGATTTCAGGGGCATGGGAGGGGCCCCGAGGACACAAGTGTCCCACAGTCCGGAGTGCGACTTTAGATGTGTAATTTTGGCTATAGGCCATACCTAATTATTCCTCTGTTAGTGTGTAATTAGGGAAACACGTTTTCAGAGAAAACAGTAATGGAGAGGCGAAAGAAAACGCAAATCTCAGAGAGATTGCGAGAAGACTCGTACTCTTGATTTCGATTTCATATTGGACTAGTGTGACTCCCATAGTTTTTCCTCGCGTTGAGGTTTTCCACTTATATTTGTGTCTTGCTTTCTTTTCTTTTTTTCCTTTTTTCCATTACGCACGATTACTTGTTTTTTTTTCTGTGATTCATTGTTTCTAAGATCCGTAGCGATGTTGCAGGGTTGCAAAAATCCTAACTAGTATCAGAGCTACGGTTGCAGTAGGATTTGTTCGACAGGTTAGGGTTTAATCTAGTTTGGCAGGCCAGGGTTTCAGTGGGAGCTATGGGTTTGGAAGAAGGGAAATCGAAGATTGATAAGTTTGATGGGCTACACTTTGCATTCTGAAAAATGCAGATAGAGGACAATCTGTATCAGAAGGATCTTTACCGGTTGTAAGAGGGTAAATAAAAGGGGAAGAAAGCTGAAGAGAGCGACGATGATTGGAAAGTTCTTGACAGAAAGGCGTTAGGGGTTATTCGCCTGTCTTTTTCAAAGTCAGTCATACACAACATATTGAAGGAGAAAACGACGGAGGAACTTATGGAAGCGCTGAAGAAGATGTATGAGCAACCGTCTACTGTGAATAAGATACGTCTTATGAAAAAACTTTTCAACCTGTCTATGGCAGAACGGGTTTCCTTTATATCACATCTCAGTGAGTTCAATACGATTGTTGATCAACTTACGTCTGTCGATATCAAGTTTGATGATGAGGTTCAAGCCTTGTTAATTCTATTTCAGTTGCTTGAGAGCTAGCAGGGCATTGTTACTACAGTTAGTAATTCGGCAGGGAAAGAGAAGTTGAAACTGAGTGAGGTTGTTAGTTTGATTGTGATTGAGGAGGTCAGAAGAAATTCGATTGACAGTTTAGGTTCAGGCAGTTCAGGTTCAGCCCTAAGTTTTGAGCAGTAGAAGGGCAGAAGCCAGAGTAAAGGTGGTTAGAATCAGAACAAGAATAGGTCAAAATCAAAGAGCGGGAAGGGTAATCGGGGTAAATCTCATGTTCGACCCATTAAAGGTGAATGTTGGAATTGTGGTCAAACAGGCCATATGTCACAGGCTTGCAAAGCACCGAAGAAGAATAACGGTGGGCAGAAGGCTCACGTTGTGAGCAATGCACTTATTCTTTCTATGAATAGCGACGTCGATTCATGGGTGATTGATTCGGATGATTCATTCCACCCCACTACTAAAAGGAAGTTCTGCAAAACTATGTAGCGAACTATGTAGCAAGAGACTTTGGGAAAGTATACTTGGGAGATAATGAACCTTGCAGTATTGTGGGAAGAGGTGATGTTCAGATTGTGATGCATGGGTACAGATGGTGTCTAAAAGATGTCAGGCACGTTCCGAATTTGAAGAGGAATCTTGTTTCGGTTGGACAGCTTACAGCAGCAGGTAATACTTCGACATTCACAGGGGACACGTGGAAAGTCTCCAACGATACCATGGAGGTGGCTAAAGGCAAGAAAGTTGGTACACTTTACTTGACTTCACATGGTAGCGATACATTTGTTGTTGCAGACAGCAAGGAGAGTTCAATTTTGTGGCACAGAAGACTGGAACATATGAGTGAGAAGGGAATGAAGGTTTTGTAGTCGAATGGGAAGCTACCAGGGTAAGAGTTAGTAGATATTGACATGTGGGAGGATTGCATCTTCGATAAACAGAAACGGGTTAGCTTTCAAAAAGGCGGTAGGCCTCCTAAGGCTCAAAATCTAGAGCTTGTCCATATAGATGTTTGGGGTCCAACTACTATGTCTTCGCTTGACAGTTCTTACCACTACATTACCTTTGTCGACAATCACTCAAGAAAGGCAAGGGTATACTTCATGAAGCATAAGTCAGAGGTCTTTTAAGTCTTCAAGAAGTGGAAAGCCTTGGTTGAGAACGAGACAGATTTGAAAGTGAAGAGGTTGAGGTCTGATAATGGCGGAGAGTATGAGTTAAGGGAGTTCAAGAGAGCATTCAGTCTATTCAAGATTCGATTAGAGAGGACACCTCTAGGGACATCGTAACTTAATGGCATTGTAGAAAGAATGAACAGGACCTTAACTGAGCGTGCTAGAAGCATGCGGATACACGCAAGGTTGCCCAAGATGTTTAAGGCAGATGTAGTTAACACAGCAGCATATTTAATCAATCATGGGCCATTAGTTTTGCTGAACATTGGCATGCCAGAGGAGGTAAATCTCTCACATTTACGTGTTTTTGGTTGCGTGTCCTATGTGCATATTAGCGATCAAGACAGGGACAAGCTTGATGCAGCCGAAGGTGCAGTGGAGATCACTGTTGTTACTTCAAGAGGTTTGAGTCTAGTTACATCATTTTATTGCTCAATGTAGACGATATGCTTGTAGCAGGTTCCTGTGTTAAGGAGATCAACAGGTTGAAACAACAATTGGAAAAGGAGTTTGCTATGAAAGATCTGGGTGCAACTAAGCAGATACTTGGGATGACAATCAGCAGGGATAAGGCTCAGAGAACTTTGTGATTGAATTAGGCAAAGTATCTTGTATGTGTTCTGGAGAAGTTCAATATGCAGAGTGTCAATGCAATTGGCACACCCTTGGGAAGTCTGATCACAATTTCTTGCAAGCAATCACCTAAGACAAATGTAGAAAGAGAGTACATGAGCAAGGTTCCGTATACCTTGGTCATTGGTAGCTTGATGTATGTGATGGTGAACACGAGACTAGACATTGCCCACGCAGTGGGAGTTGTAAGCAGGTTTGCTAGCAATCCAAGGAAACAGTATTGGGAAGCAATAAAGTGGATTACACGATACTTTAGAGGTACTACTGATTTGCCACTTTATTTTGGGAGAGGGAATTTGACAGTGCAAGGATATATGGATACAGACTTTGTCGGTGATCAGGATATATCTATACTATGGGTTCAACAACGGTGAGTTGGGTTTCACGTCTGCAGAAGTTAGTGACATTATCCATGACATACGCTAAGTATGTGGCCGTGACTGAGGCTACAAAGGAGATGATTTGGTTGAAGAGCTTCATGGAAGAGTTCGGTTTGAAGCAAGAGAACTGTGTTACGAAGCACATTGATTTGAGGTACCATTTCATTCGTTCGCTTTTGGAGGATGATGATTTGTTGCTAGAGAAGATTTTGGGGGACAAGAATCCAGTAGATATGTTGACCAAGCCTGTTACTATGGAGAAACTGAAGTTGTGTTCAACTTTAGTTGGCCTTCATGCTTGACGAGATGATTGGCCTGGAGCCACACCAAGAGGGGTCAGATGACTACGTCCATATTGATTGAGATTATTTGAGGTTTGCAGTTGTTTGTTTGCTGATACTTCGATTATCTTCAAGTGGGAGATTGTTGGGGTGCAGACAACCTTCAGCAGTACCGAGGGTTTTGGGGCGAGAGCTCCTAGGGACACGAGTGTCACACAGTCCGGAGTGCAACTTTAGGAGCATTCTAGACTGCAGCAAAAATGATATTTGAGGGACCTCGGTGTGTAATTTCAGCTATAGGCTCGACCTAATTATTCCATTGTTAGTGTGTAATTAGGGTAACACGTTTTCAGAGAAGATAGTAAGAGAGAGGCAAGAGAAACGCATATCTCATAGGGATTGCCAAAAGACTTGTACTCTTGACTTCGATTTCATAGTGGACTGGTGTGGCTCCCGTATTTTTTTCCTCGCGTTGAGGTTTTCCACGTATATCTGTGTCTCACTTTCTTTCTTCTTTCACTTTTCCATTACGCATGATTAGAGGGTGTTTGGCCGGTTGTTTTTCACCTTTTCACTTTCTCTTTTTCTAGTTTTGGCTGTTTGGGAAACTACTCTCATAACACATTCTACAAAAACGCATTCTCTGTTTTTTATGAAGGAGAAGAAAAGCTAGAAGTAGCACCAAAGGTGCTTTTCCCATACTGGTTTTGCCTTTTCATTTTGACATCATAGGAAAGAACCAATTTTCATCCTCCTTTTCTAGTAATAACAAAACCTTACTGATGTAAATGTTTGTCTCCTTACTTCACTTTTCCAGTATACGAATATTTTAATTTGTGTACTACAATTTTTTCCTTTTTCCCCTTTATTTGGTAGTCCTTTTTTCTTGCCCAGATTAATTCTATATGCTTTGTAGTTTTTTTTTTTTTTTTTGCCTTTAGTTGGATTTGAGTTAATCGTTATTATAAGTTAATCATTTTTATGGCCATTAGTTGGTTGGTACTTGGTTATATTTAATTCTTTGTAATTAGGAAAAATATATATAGTGGAGACTTTTAAATATGGAACACAAGAATTTATTAAGTGGAAGAATTAGACAGTATTTAACAATATATCTTTAAAAAATGTGTAAAGACATTGTGCATACACATTTTTATACTACAATATTAAATAACCGAGGGCAACAAGATAAACTTGATAAAAATAATATTTGTACACATTTTAAGTGTCATAATAAATAAACAAGGGTAAAATGGTAAACAACCAATTCATAACTCATTCTCATCATTATTCTCTCAAACACTATTTCTTTTCAAAATGCATTTTGCACATTTCTCCTAAACACTCCTCTCGAATTCAAAACACATTCTAAACATAATTTGAAAAGCCAAAAAGTTAAAAATAAAAAGCTAAAACGTAGGCTCCTAAACACCTCCTTACTTGTTTTTTTGTACTGTGATTCATTATTTTCAAAGTCCGTAGGAGTGTTATAGGGTTGGGAAAATCCTAACACTCAAGACCTAAACCGAACAATGTGTCCAAGTTTTATGGAGGTTTGAAAAAGAAAAAAGGTAAAGAAAGAAATATCAATGAAAAAGGAGAGAGGGTGGAGTCACTTTGGGTAGGTTGAGAAGTGGATGAGAATTGACAATAGCTGCAACGCCAACCACAACCTCACTGGCATTTCATGTTATTCGGGTATTCATTTTAAATTCCATTTTTAAAAAATAAGCATGAACTCAGCTATACTTTTCTTCCCTTTTTATACAGAAAACATAAGGGGACCGACGGTGATGCACCAATCGGCGTCAGAGACTCACTTGTGTTCCAAATGGAAAATCAAACTTTTGGATGAAATGGGATACTTTTGGATCATGCACTTAGGATCGTCCGATTGTCTCGAATCTCGGGTAGGGTCCCTCGGAAAACAATTTTAAGATGATATAATGCTTCAAATTTTACCTTTGGAACCCACAAGTGGGTTTCCGTTGCCAGTCTATGCACCATATCGGTTCATATAGAAGGGTTCCTTTTTATATTCACAGTTCACCTTAAATACAGAAAGGGACGTGACACTAAAAACAATTAGAATACAATTTCTAACAAAGTTAGAAATCATTTCCTTTTAGTCTTTTATTTTTATTTTTACTCATTGATATTACAAGTTACTAATCTATTTAACCCATTCCATTTCATTCATTTAGAACAAAGTATCTTTATGCCCCGTGAGTGGTCACTCGGAATCTAACGTCATGAATTTCACCGCATAAATTTATACTCCACGAAGTGAAAGTAATTATTTGAGCAGAACCAAATGGATAAGCCCTAACAAAGAGAAGACTAGTAGACCGCCAAACGTGATTAGACCAAATTTTGTAGACGCGGCGGCTCAAAGCCCCATCTCTAGACGTGGATTCTCCAGTGAATCCTGAATTTTCCTAATGATTTCAGTTGCTAAATTCACAAGATCTGATGCACATAGGGGTAAGGGTTAAATCCCACATCATACCATGTTTGGAAAATATTCATTCTAAAGAAATTAAAGAGTGGCCAGTATGATTCAAAAAGTCAAACCCTTATATATGCGTGACACTTTTATGTGTTTATCAGTGTTTTATTTATGTAATCATTTGAATATATTTTGTGTTTAGTTGACTCTATAAAATGATTTTTATGACCTGGCAATGGATTTTGAGTGGGCCACGCAGTATAACAAAACAATAACTAAATGCACACCAAGCGATTATGGCAGATGAATTTCACTGTGGAACCCACCAAAAAAATGAGTTTTTCGGCATCTGCCATAATCAGTTGAATCCAAAATGTAGACTGAATAAAATTCATCACTTTTTGATGTCATATGTTTAGATGATTTTGCTTTCTCTTCTCAATTTTGGAATTGGTCGAATCCAAAATGAGGACTTAAGAAAATTCATCACCATTTGATGTCATATGTTTAGATGATTTTTTCTTTTTCTTCTCAATTTATATTTCAGCGTATTTGATAAATCTTTTCAGGTTTGCAAGTTTTAAACTTTCTTCTCCAAAGGCTTCCTTTTTTACATTGGTTTTGGAATTTTTTCTTAAATTTGCAGACAATAACCAAACGGCTCACAGGACGAACACAAAGGAAGCAAGACATGGTTGAGATAATCTTGACCCACCAAATCGAGTTTTTTCTTTTTTTTTCAAAAGTTGAGAGGACTTGCACTACTCTATATCAAGGAAAGAAAGAGAAAGGGGAAAAAGACATTAACCACTCCTAAGGACTGCAAATGAAATGAGACGTTTGTAAATTGTTCGAGACTCGACTTAGTAAAAACTCGTTTGAGTTTAATTTGGATACTAAACGAGTCGAACCTGAGCTTCAACTTTAGGCTCGTCTAATAAATGAGCAAAATCTAAATATAACATTATTCGGCTCGATCACGCTCGTGAACATGGAGTTATATGTATATGTCATAAGACTTTCACATTGTATAACATTAAATATGTATAAACTTTTACATGGTAGCCCATTTTTTTGGGAGAAAAACTTTTGCATGCGCGTAATGAAAAGCTTATATCTTGTGCATGTATAAACTTTGAAAAATACTATAAACTGAAAGTTTAATATGATTTTAGAATTTTATGTGCGTATTAACTTATTTATGTATTGTAGACGTCAACCCACACTGGATTTTAAAAACATGTTTTTGAAAATAGGAGTCGCCACCCGGGTTTTTGGAAAATGGTTTAGGACCCGAGAAATCAATTCGAAAATGATTTAGAAAATAGTTTGAAAACCGGAGATCGTTTTAGATTCGGGAGCCATGTTACAAACGGAAAAAGGTTTTAATGCACCCCGCTCGCCTGATTAAAATCGGTCTTTACTAAATATTTGTGGGATTTTTTAGAAAACATTTTAATGCTAAACCTTAATCAAATAAGCAATTAATCAAGCAAAGCAGATGATAATAATGAAAACAAGTAAATAACATGCGAATTAACATAACAGCAAGTAATAAAATAGAAGACCAAATTTCCAAACTGTTTTGTAAAGAAAATGATTCAAAATTTTCAGATTTGGAAAGAGTGTTGTGCGACACTCTACCTATATTGTGCAGCACAAATAGAGTGTCGTGCAACACTGTTCAAGTAGTAAATGGTTTTGAAAACTTGGTTTTCAACGGAAAAACAGAACAAACACATACATGATATGAAAAATTGATCAGAACAGAAAAACCATGTTTTTGTATTTATAATGTTTCTCTTAAATTGATTACACCTTATGATCCAATGATTTTACCATAAGGTATATTCTTGGAGATTTTTTATTTAACAAAGGAAAGTTTATCAAATTTGGCTAAAACATGGATCCAACAGGCCCAAGGGAGGTATTAGTGAACCACCTTAAACCTGGCTTCACCTCCCTTCAGAATATCAAAACAGATAATTTTCGATTAAAGGGACCGAATTGTTACCTTCAGGCTAAACCGGTTTGAAATGAATTCCAAGCTCCAAACTTAAAAACACATATAACTAATGAGGTTTTGTTCTGTTCGACACTGCTTAAATCACAAATGTCCACAAATGTAAGGAAGACTAATGTATAATAAAGATAAAGCAGTCAAATAGGCATTATCTCATAATTATAACATGGTTCATATATTTTCTGATTGTTTTAATGCAATTATGCAGATAGCAGGGAAGGCTGAGTTAGAGCTGCACAAAAAAACCGGTGAACCGTGAATCCGATCCGGACCGGACCGATCCGTGTGTTTTGGATTTTAACCGTGAATTAATGGTCCGGACACGGATTGAAAAATTAGTAAACCGTGACTCGCGGTCCGGACACGGATTTTGATTTCGAAACCGTGGATTAACTGATCCGAACAGTGAGATTTTTATTATATATAAATTTTAAAAATATATATATATACACACACACATAATTTTCCACAAACTTCTACTACACAGACTAGGAGGTAAACCATGATATCTTTCAAAACTTAGGGGTTAAACTGTTACAATAACTTCTACTATATGTACTTGTTATCTATTTCTGGGGTAAACTGTGATCTCTTTCAAAACTAGGTTGATAACCGTGTTTGGATGTGTATTTTTATTGATGACCCATGGAAGCAGTCTAATATTGCTCATCTGGAGTAAATAAACTCAAGATTTGTGACAACATATAGTAGATTCAATTAGTAGTTGTGTATTTGTGTTTAAACTATTAGGGTGAGATTCCAACGAAGGCATCTTCTCTAATTAGTTGTGTTTACACCATTAGGTAAATTTCAATTATATAACTTTGTTACTTGTTTATATATAACATGTAATCCGTAGATAAAACCAGAACCGATCCGTGACTCGCGGATCGGATTGGAACCGAACCGTGAGACTTTTGGTCCGGACACGGATTGTATTTTCTAAAAACTGTGACTCGCGGATTAGGATTGGATTCATGCTAATCCGATCCGATCCAGACCATGTACACCCCTAGGCTGAGTATCACTTTCATGACATCTTTTTGTTGCGCAACATGATATCAGAAGTATCCAAGCTGTCTTTTTGCCAAATCACAAAGGTTACGCGTCAGTCAGTCCAGCGAGCTCATATTCTAGCAAGGCAAGCTTTGGACCTTTTTGTTCATCGCCCGGACAGCAGTGTCTCTCGCGCGTCAACCTTCTAAATTTTCTACTTTTGTTTAGCTTGTGTTTGGTCATTTACTGCTATCGTTTAGCTTGTGTTTCTTGGCGGATGTTGTCTTTATATATCTCTTATGGTTGGTTGTTCTTTTTAATTTTCTAATGGAATTCTTGCTATTTCTCAAAAAAAAAAAAAGATAAAGTGGATTCAAGTTCCATCAACGTCTGTAAAAGAGAAAGAAAAAAAAGAATCCAAATAATGTAAATCAAGTCAAAGTATCATATATGTAGAATAATTCCCTATGGAAAATACTAATGTATGTTCAATAGGCACGTCAAGGTTAGAAAAGAGTATTAAAGTGTGTAAAAAGTGTATTGGAAAGGTAAAAAAATGTATTGAAGTGTGCGATATATTTGTTTGTTTATGTGCTTATTGTGTGTCCAATAGGTACACTTTAACAAGACCCTTTGAAAATTAATATTTCGTGCGTAGTCTCTCCGGCTTTGTTCAGTTTGGGTTTTGAGGGGGGATTTTTGGAATAATGAGTAAAGAGAGATAGAAAGAAAATTTTATTGGAGACTGTACAAGGTGGATCTCAATTGAGACCCACACCGAACAAGATGTCCAAGTTTTATGGAGGTTTGAAAAAGAAAAAGGTAAAGAAAGAAATATCAATGAAAAGAATGAAAAGGGGAGAGGGTGGAGTCACTTTGGGTAGGTTGAGAAGTGGATGAGAATTGACAATAGCAGCAACGCCAACCACAACCTCACTGACATTTCACAACAAGCTATGGCACATGATACACAACTCATACACACTAAATTCACACCAAGTTATTGTGGCATATTAATCTCACTGTGGGACTCACCAAAAAAATGAGTTTTTTCGCATCTGCTACATTAACTTAGCGTGCATGAGTGGTATACCCATAATTTTTTCCAACAATAACTAATCCAAGAGTATCTTAGATTTGTTGATATATTGGATTTTTTTGAAAAGTTGCATGATATTACCACCTAATTAAGTACTTCAAAGACAAAATTATATACTGTCTTTTCAAAACAACTGATCGGTGACATTAGTCTTTCACCTTACCAGTTGAATACAATAAGCAAATTTTGATATCTAATTGTTGAGATAAGCATTAGAGAATTGGAATAGGTCGAATCCAAAATGAGGACCGAATAAAATTCATCACTTCTTTAATGTCATATGTTTAGATGATTTTGCTTTCTCTTCTCAATTTTGGAATTGGTCGAATCCAAAATGAGGACTGAAGAAAATTCATCACCATTTGATGTCATATGTTTAGATGATTTTTGCTTTTTCTTCTCAATTTATATTTCAGCGTATTTGATAAATCTTTTCAGGTTTGCAAGTTTTAAACTTCCTTCTCAAAAGGCTTCCTTTACATTGGTTTTGAAATTTTTTCTTAAATCTGCAGGCAATAACCAAACGGCTCACAGAACTAGCACAAAGGAAGGTGACGCAGCGGAATCCACGAGAAACTAGTTGCGTACTAGTTCAAACAAGAATAGGTCTCGAATCCACGAGGTTCTTGAATCCACAAGAAGAAAGTGATATAACTCAGAATTATATTTGATTAAAAGTTCCCCAATAATAGAGGTTACATGCCCTTTTATAGGGAAAACTAGCAAAACTTACCTAAAAATTAAAGTATCCCAAAAATTGGGGAAACTCCCAAAATTGAAAACTAGAAAGAAAAATAAGATATTCCCAATTGGAAACAACGTAAACGGAATTACACGCTAAGAGTAATTCGTAATCTAATTATTACCTAAAATAGCAAAATTACTAAATTGAAGGCCTAAATGAATGAATTTGGCCGAAATCTACCATCAGTCACGATTAGGGTGGTGAGTAGTGATCGTAGAGCGATTTTACTTCAGCCCACCAAGTTTGGGCCTATTCCGAGCTCGTCGATAAATTGCCGAATTTGGCAATTTTCAATTAAGAGTTGTTTGGGCCTCTTAGACTTCGACCGGTCCAACTGATCATAGAATTGGGCCGCTACTTGTTCTGCATCAATCCCCTCTTCTTCGAAAGAACTCGACCTCGAGTTCAAATCTGGATAGAGCAGCTCCTCCGCATGATACTCAAAAATATCCACAACGTTGAACACATTGGAGATATGCATGGACTTGGGAAGATCAATCACATAAGCATTGTCCCCGATTTTCTTCAAAATCTTGTATGGACCATACTTCCTTGGCTGTAACTTGTTGTAGGTGCCAACGGGAAACCTCTTCTTCTTTAGAAAAATCATCACCTCATCACCTACGTTGAACAGTTTAACACGCCTACCCTTGTCCACAGCTGCCTTGTTTTTTGCATTTGTCGCAACCAACTTTTGCCTCACTTAATCAATCACCTCTTGGGACTGCTTAGCCATTGCTTCAGCCGCAACGCTAACTTCAGGACCCCGCGGAAGACGGACTAAATCCACTACCTGCTTTGGAGGCGTCACATAAACCAAGGAAAAAGGTGATTTTCCCTGTGGTAATCGCGGAATCTACTTATTTGTTGAAGGCAAACTCAGCTTGTGGTAATGCATTATCCCATTGCCTTGGCTTGTCCCCACATATGCTTCGAATCTGATTGCCCAAGCTTCTATTAGTCACCTCCGTTTGACCACCAGTTTATGGATGCGCGGTAGAGCTCCGCTTTAGTGAAGTCCCAAACATCTTCCACAAAGTGACCCAAAAATGACTAAGGAACTTCACATCTCTGCCAGAAGTAATAGACTGTGGAACCCCATGCAAACACACCACCTCTCTAAAGAACAAACGGGCCACATGAGATGCATCGGATGTCTTGCGACACGCAATAAAATGCATCATTTTAGAAAACCTGTCTACTACTACAAACACAGAATCCATACCACTGGTAATGCAGGCAAACCCCAACACAAAATTCATAGACAAATCTTCCCAAATATTATTAGGAATGTAAAGGTGTATAAAGACCAAGATTTTGAGATCGACCCTTAGATACGACATGTATAGCATCTCAAGACAAAATTTCCAAAGATCTCTTCAATTGTGGCCAGAAATACCTCTCCTCCAAGCTTGCAACTGTTTTGTCTCTTCCTAAATGACCACTCAATCCTCCACCATGAAGGTCTCAGATTAAGCTCTCCCTTAGCGAAGTCCTTGGTATACAAAGCCGATTACCACGAAATAAATACCCATCAGTAACATGAAAGTCACTAATAGGTCGATTCTGAATGCACAGTGCCCAAATCTCTTTGAAATCCTCATCCCCTGGATACAACTCCTTCAAGAACTCAAAACCCACAATCTCTTGGGTTAAAGTCACCAATAACTTGGCTCGACGACTCAATGCATCAATCACTCGATTTGTCACCCCAGACTTGTGTCGAATGGTAAAAGGAAATTTCTGAATAAAAGTGGTCCACCGCACATGCATACTATCCAGCTTCTTTTGACTGTTGATGAACTTTAGTGCTTGATGGTCAGTGTATAACACAAACTCCCTTTGAATTAGATAATGCTCCCAATGTTTGAGAGCACTAACCACTTAGATAGAACTCTTGGTCATAAGTGCTCCACTACGCCTTTGCTTCACTTAACTTGACCATTTGAAAGGCCACGTGTCGCTTTTCTTGGGAAAGAACAGCCCCAATACCAACTCCACTAGCATCACATTCAACCTCAAAAACTTTCTCGAAGCTAGGTAAAACTAGAACTGGAGCAGTGCACAGCTTCTCCTTAATCACCGTGAAACGGTTGTTCGCTGCTTCTCCCCACAAGAACTTCCCTTTCTTCAAGCATTCGGTGATCGCCGCTACAATGGTGCTAAAATTTCGAATGAATCGCCTATAGAAAGTGGCCAATCCATGGAAACTCCGCACCTCAGTAATTGTTTTGGGAACTGGCCAATCACGAATGGCGTGAACTTTGTCCTCATCCACATGTATACCGGCAGCACTCACCACATAGCCTAAGAACAATAAGCTGTTTGTCAAGAAACTGCACTTCTTGAGTTGTATGTACAAATTTTATTTTCTTGCAGCACCAACAATACTTTGACGACGTGCCCCACGCGGCTCATCCCTCTGCTTTTGTCAGAGATAAGTATGTCGTCGAAATAAACGATTTACAAACTTTCCCGTGAAAGGTCTTAACACCTGGTTCATCACCTGCATGAAGGTACTTGGAGCATTAGAAAGGCCGAAAGGCATAACCAACCATTCATGAGGCCATCCTTGGTTTTGAACGCAGTCTTCCACTCATTGCCAGGTCGGATACGAATCTGATGGTACCCACTTCGTAGATCAATCTTGGAAAACCACTTGGACCCATCCAACATGTCTAGCATACCATCCAGCCTAGGTATTGGAAACCTATACCGAATGGTGATCTTGTTGATGGCACGACTGTCCACACACATACGCCAACTCCCATCTTTCTTTGGTGTTAGCAATGCTGGAACCCCACAAGGACTCAAGCTTTCTCGTATATGGCCCTTCTGCAATAACTCCTCTACCTTTTCCCTCAGAATCTCATTCTCCTTCGGACTCATTCGATAGTGTGGTAAATTGGGCAGACTTGCCCCAGGCACCAAGTCAATCTGATGTTGAATGTCCCTCATTGGAGGAAGCTCGTTTGGCACGTCATCTGTAACCAACTCCTCAAATTCCTCCAACAAGGGTTGTATCTTCTTAGGTACAGCAACTGCTGCCATGCTCTTATCCTCTAACACCAACGATTTTACAACCATAGCATAAATCTGTTTAGACTCCTTAAAATCTGTCACAAAATCGCTTCTGAACTGGCAACTATTAGAAATGATGGTTGCTGCACCTTTGGCTTGACAGACACCTTTTGATTGGAAGGAATCATAACAACCTTACAGGCCTCCCAATTAAAAGAGTAGGTGTTGTCACGACCCTTGTACACCACGTCCACATCAAACTGCCAGGGTCTACCTAACAGTATATGGCTAGCATCCATCTCAATAACATCACAAGCAACCTCAGCCCTATAAAATTTTCCAATGGAAAGGGGAATTTTACAAACTTCGTTACCTTTACTGTTGGGCCCTTCTTGATCCATCCAATGCTGTAAGGTGAAGGATGGGGCTCCATCGGCAACTTCAGACACCAGTCTTTTTGCCACAAAATTCTCGCAACTGCCACTATCTACAATCAGGTCACACACCTTTTGGTTGATTGAACAGCTTGACCGAAAGATGTTGTGACGCTGAGTGTGATCTTCTGATTTTGGCGCAAATAGCACCCTTTGCACCACGCAGTTGACTCGATCCCCATCTTCCTCGGCATGTCAACTTCATACTCTTCATTCCAGTCACCCACTGCTCCCTCAGCTTCTTCTTCTTCTTCCTCTGCCAAGGCTAACTTTCGATCTGGACAATTACTAGAACGGTGACCAGGCTTTTGAAACCTGTAGCACTTCTCAGGCATGGGCTTGGCATAAGGATTTGGCGCATTCGCGGCCCCGGCTCTACTGGAACTGCTTATCTGATTGCCACCTCCTAATTTCGCTCCATCACCTTCTGCAGCCTTTGGTTGAAACGTCGACTTCCTCCTAGATTCAGGAGGAATGGACGATTCTGACGTGTTACGACGGTATCCTGAGTATGCTGGTTTGCGGTCACGCTCCAACCGCTCGGCCTTCAATGCTAAGTTGTAGGCTTCATCCACATCCCACACTGTCTGCAACCCAATCTGATCCCGTATCGACTGCTTCAATCCATTAAGATACGTGGCCACCTTCTGTCCGTCTGACTCGTAGAGATTATTACGATCTGCGAGCCGATTAAATTCAGCTATGTAATCAAACACAGATTTGTTCCCCTGTCTGCAGTTTTGATAGGCATGAAACAGGTGTTGCTCGTAATCAGGGGGTAAAAACCGTCCATCATGAGTTGTCTCATCCTATGCCACGTTCGCACAGAATCCTTTCCTTGCCTTCGTCGCTTCGTCTGCAATTGGTCCCACCAAACTGCAGCGCCACTTTTCAATTTGTAAGCATCCACCTTGACCCTCTTTGAGTCTAGAATTCCCATCATGTCAAGGAACCGATCAACCTCCGAAAGCCAGTCCAAGAACCCTTCAATTTCGAGATTACCGCTGAACGTGGAAAGATCCACCTTCACACGATATTCGTCGAACAATTGTTGTGGTCGTTCTTGCGGCTGGTTTCCCTCGCTTCTCTTTCTGGTTCTGAATCTTCTTCACTGTCTGCATAATTAGTCGGGCGTCTCCCGACTACAATTCGGTTATCGGGCTAGCGTTGGGCAAATCCCACTGCGTGTTCCCGATCCTGGTTAAGAGGACGGCGTTGGGCAAATCCCACCGCACGATTCCCTTCAACCTCTGCTGGTCCCTAGTTATGGCGAAGAGTCAACTGCAACTGCTACAGTGATTCTTGAATCGCCGTTAACTGAGTTCGTGTTTTGTCGCGAAATTCACGAAGCCCGGTCAACTGGATTCGTTGTTCTTCTACCGTCTCCCTTAGATCAGCAAGCCCCTGAGCAACGTCACGGATTGTGTCATCAGCTTTGTTAGGTGCCATCGAGCTAGAAACGATCTTGCTCTGATACCACTTGACACAACGGAATCCACGAGAAACTAGTTGCGTACTAGTTCAAACAAGAATAGGTCTCGAATCCACGAGGTTCTTGAATCCACAAGAAGAAAGTGATATAACTCAGAATTATATTTGATTAAAAGTTCCCCAATAATAGAGGTTACATGCCCTTTTATAGGGAAAACTAGCAAAACTTACCTAAAAATTAAAGTATCCCAAAAATTGGGGAAACTCCCAAAATTGAAAACTAGAAAGAAAAATAAGATATTCCCAATTGGAAACAACGTAAACGGAATTACACGCTAAGAGTAATTCGTAATCTAATTATTACCTAAAATAGCAAAATTACTAAATTGAAGGCCTAAATGAATGAATTTGGCCGAAATCCACCATCAGTCACGATTAGGGTGGTGAGTATTGATCGCAGAGCGATTTTACTTCAGCCCACCAAGTTTGGGCCTATTTCGGGCTCGTCGATAAATTGCCGAATTTGGCAATTTTCAATTAAGAGTTGTTTGGGCCTCTTAGGCTTCGACCGGTCCAACTGATCATAGAATTAGGCCGCTACTTGTTCTGCATCAGAAGGGCTGCAGATCTGCTATCCTGAAAACTCTGTCTTAACTCCATGTCATGCCCATCCAAGAAATCAAAGGCTCAGAGTCGCAGATGAACATGTTTGGCTCAGATTTGATTAGGGTGAGATGAAATCCAATCCGTTGATTGCACGGATGAATAGCTCGAATGGATGGGACATGGAGTTGGGACAAGGAATTCGGGACAACGGATCTGCTTCCCAAAGGAAGCAAGACATGGTTGAGACAATCTTGACCCACCAAATCCAGTTTTTTTTTTCAAAAGTTGAGAGGACTTACGCTACTCTATATCAAGGAAAGAGAAAGGGGGCATAAGACATTAACTACTCCTTACAACATATCCAATGCATTGTTTTTGGGGACAATAATCGAAATGGTCCCTGTAGTTTCACCCGAGTCTCGATTTAATCCATCTAGTTTCAATTGCACTCCAACAAACCCTGTAGTTTCAATTTTGGTCCAATTGATAACGTTCGTTTGCAAAGTTGACGGAAAATTCAATTTGGGGTTTTTTTAGGGGTAAAAAAGACTTTTCGCCCACCCTCCCACACAAAACATAAACCCTAACTCTTGCTACCCCTTTTAGGGTTTTGGTTTTGTGTGGGAGGGTGGGCGAAAAGTCTTTTTTACCCCTAAAAAAAGCCCCAAATTGAATTTTTCGTCAACTTTGCAGACAGATGTTATCAGTTGGACCAAAATCAACCAAAATTGAAACTACAGGGTTCGTTGGAGTACAATTGAGACTAGATGGACTAAATCAAGACTCGGGAGAAACTATAAGGACCATTTCAATAATTTTCCCTTGTTTTTACTTCAAAATGAAGAACCGAAGTGACATATCAAGGAGAGATTTTTTAATTTATGTCCTATTTTGCTCAAAAAGTTATACTTTTTGGAGGGACTCATCCTCCTTTTTGAAGAATTTGTTCTTCAAATCTACTTTTGGTTCTTCAAATTTGAAGAACCAAAAGTAGATATGAAGAATAGATGTGACAATAAGTATGATAGGTCCCTACAAAGGGTACAACTTTTTAAAGAAAATGAGATATAAATTACAAAATCCCCCCTTGATATGTCACTTCGGTTCTTCATTTTGAAGGAAAAACAATGCATCGGAGATGCACGGGCGCGATTGTCCGCAGAGTTTGGTGAAGTTTGTGAAAAAGGGCAATCCGGAAAAAAGGAAAAATTTAGAGTCGCCACCCAGGGTTTAATTTCTGCAAAATGTTAGGTACCTGAGAAACCATTTCGAAAAATAAATGACTTTTGTGCGACTAAAAAAGGGTTTGATCTACAAAAAGTAGAGATTTGGGTTCGGGAGCCAGGTTACCCATGGGAAGGTTTTGTTAAAAAAATGCACCCCGCGTGCCCAAAATTTTCTGGTCTTTACTAAATATTTGTGGGATTATTCTTTGAAATTATTTTATGAAAAACTTTATTTCACATAAATAATAAAAGCAATATCACGCTAAAAAGGAAGTGAATAACAGTAACGAATCACATAACACGCAATCAAGTACATAAACGTAAGAAATTTAGCATAAAGGGAGGTGCACATGAAAAAGACAGAAAATGGGATGGGTTTACTGTAATTAAACCCCATTGGTTTTGCTAGAAAACAGAGCATCAGACCTTAGAAAATAGAGCATTTACCAGTAACACCATACGATGTCCAAATGTACACCGCGCAGTACGAAAAAAATGTCATACGGTGCCTCTGCGCAATGTATTTTTCAAAAAAAAATTATTTTTGTCCGATTGAAACTAACTTTGTTTTCAGGTAGAAAACCACATTTTTTGTTGATCGAAACAAGCTTAGAGAATGGTTTTGGGTAGGTGAATGTACCTCATTTTCAGAGACGACATCCCGCGACAATGGAGGGTATCGCGTGATACCTTCCCGAAAGGCTCAAGTGTTACTGAACTATCCCCATTTGGACTCAAGGAAGAGCTACGGAGCCCTCCTTGAGCCCGATGAGGACTCCCCTCAGCAAATTGTTTATTTGAATGCGATTGTGTACCTCTGGATTTGCTTGATTGAGACTATGGACTTCGAAAGGGGTCGACTTGAGGATCGGGAATTGTAGTTGTAGGTTTATAAAGACAAGATCGATGTGATTTGAAGTTGAAAATGACATTAGCAGAGTAACAAAGAAGATGTCGAGTTTGTTTTGAGAGCGATTTCGCTAAGGATTGATCAATCTCTTTCTCGACCTCCCCTTCTCACGCCTTTTATAGAGGGGATTTTGGGACGAACTCATCATTTCAACGATTTCCGTACGCCAACGAATGTCATGATTTGTGAATATCATCATCGCTCTGAGCTGCTAGAGCTTCATGGGAATCCTGTTGATGGGACATGGGTGTCGTAGGGCGTCAAGGATGTTCTGTATGATGTACAAAGCAACACCGCATGGTGCAAATGGAATTTCAAGCCGTACAGTTTAGGGTTTTGGGTTGTACAGTTTATGTGGTTAGGGTTTTTGGTTTGTTTGATCCATCCGATTCAAGTAACCGTTCCAAGGTACACCTCACGCTTTCTCTTCATCATTGGGGATGCATGAGTCATCAAAATTGGAGTGTCTACAGTATGTATGAACTTATTTATGTATGAAGTAGAAATTTTATTTGAATTTTTAGACCTATATAAAAGCATAAACATCTAATATTTTGTACTCGTTAAGGCTCGTGAACAAGTTCTTGTTCAACTCAAATTAAGGCAAGCTCAGTTCGAGCTCGGCTCATTAAATTTTGATTGAGCTCAAGCTCAGCTTGAGTTCACATAACAACTTTGTAAGCTCTATCGGCTGCGTCGTTTTTTTCTTGTTGGCACATTAATGACCAAAACACATTTCTCGGGATTTCTTTTTATTTTTCCTTTCTAGGGTGTCTGTATAGGTAAGGCAAGGAATCATCTTTATTTGTATTGCTTTTTGAGTGCAGTAGTCATATAAGGCAGTTTTGAGAAATTTGTGAATTTTTCTGTTTCCATTTGAAGACCGGGGATATTGGGAAATTTTGGAGAATATTATGGTTGGTGAAGATTTCTTTTCCGACAAAGATGGTTAGATTGCTATGCTGAATAAGGTTGAAAAGGAAGGTGTCTAATAGGAAAGAAATCGTAGGAGATGCAGCAGATTTTGGGCGACTGCATGCTCGAGCGAATTCTGGTGTAGCTCGAGCATAAATAGCTGTCTTTTTTTCCTTATAAATTTGAAGGCTTTCGGATTCATTAAAATTATCGAGAAAAACTAATATTTCCAGAGGTGAGTTTTACTCTCTGGAATATCTCGGAAGTCAGTGTGTATATTGGATCTTGAGGAACTTTGGAGGATCATGGAATCCCAGTGCTAATCACCCAACTTCAAGAGGTTCACTCCGTCAACTTTCATTATCGAGTTAAATCGCTTTCGTGGAGTTCGAAAGGTTTTTCTGGAAGGCTTGAGGATTCAAGAATCGGTGAAAATGCAAGGGTACGATGTGCGTGGATTCGGCAGGTAGTTCTTAGGACTCGTGGTAAGAATACACAGTCAGGTGATAAGAATACTTGTAATCGTACAATAATCTTAGTGCATGATTCCTTCCCGTGGTTTTTCCCATTTAGGGTTTCCACGTAATTTTTTGTGTCGTGTGCTTGCTCATATTTATGTGTGATCATTTATCGTTTGTTTTTGGCTAACATTTAATCTTTGCAGTAGTATAGAAATTTCAAACTTAACGAATAAACCTAAACATTCTTAAATTTGGCTCGAGCTCGGCTCGAGTTCGCATAATAACTTCACGAATAAACCCTAAACATTATAAAATTTGGCTCAAGTTTGGCACGAGTTCGCATAATAACTTAACAAATAAACCTAAACATTTTAAAATCCAGCTCGTTTACGGCTCTACTACTATTGCAACACTACCCCTATAGCAAAGTTTTAAACACTCACTTCAATATATTGATTAGTCAAAACAGGGTCTAAGACCATCTCCAATTGTCTCGCTTTTGCTCTAGCGAGACCAAAATGGCGAGATTTTCTCCCTCAAATGGCAGCCAACAACCTCGCCATTTTGGTTTTTCACTTTTTGGCTTGGCTGCCTCAGCGAGGCACTGTAGCACTCGCCCCAGCATCACCACAGTGGTGTTGTCGTATGACTCCTCCAGCCGGTGAAAAATTGTCAAATTTAGGTGGGTTTTGGTCGGAATTCATGGCGGGGCAACCTAGACGACCCACAGACAACCATGATTACAGCCTTCGCGGGAGGCGATGATGATATTTATAGATCTAGATCTGAGCCTCTGTGTGTGTGTGTGTGTGTGTGTGTGTGTTGATTTTGGCCAGATTCATGTAGTTGCGGTTTGGTGATGGTGGTGGTGGTGGTGGTGGATTGGTGATGGTGGTCACTGACCAGTGTCCCACAACAGCGATGATAATACAGATCTGAGCCTTTTCTTTTTTTTCTTTTTGTTGAGTGAAATGGCTAGTTTGTTTGTTGATGGTGATATTTTTTAGCTAGCTATATGTGTGTATGACACATTTTCTAGTTAATTTGTTGAGAATTCTGCTGAGCCCGTTGGAAATGGTCTCAAAGAAAGTAAACTGATGTCCCCATCAATTAATCTTGCTCTACTCTGATTGGCTGAAAACTTCAGAATACTAATCACTAATGCTGGCGTTAATAATTTTATAAGGAGGACCTAGAGTGCTAGACACGTGCATTGCACAATAGCACCCGTGAAAAGGAAAAAATAGCACGAGTCTCCCACCGTTTATTGTGGGGCTGGCGGAGGTAAGATGCGCAATCTCTATCCATTCGATTTAGAGGAAATTACCTGACAGTCTTGTCCGGGTAATTTAATTTTTAGTTTTTTAATCCATTTTAATGATTGGGACCATTGATATTTTAGGCATGCTAATTGAATATCATTTGATGGGTTCTCAAAATATATTTAACTCTATAAAATAAATTTTTCTCGAGATAAATGTGTTTTGTAAATATATTACTAAATGAAATTCAATTAAAATGAACTTTAATTTCCCTAACAATCTGAACGAAGTTTAAAATATCAATGGTTTCGATAATTAAAACGTATCAAAAGAGGGCCTGAAAACAAACCAAACAGGACCAAGGTTATTGGTAAGATTTTAAGATTCTACCAACTTAAGTTTACACAAATGGCTTGACAACGGTCCGTTTGCTAGCATTTATAATTTACCTTATTTAGTTAATTTGTTTAAAAAGGTTAATGAAGGGTGCTTGTTAACAATTATTTGAATGATAACATAATGAAATTTTCTAGCTTATTTGACGCAGAAAAACTAGATTATTTTAAGCTTTAATTTATTTTTATTTTTTTTGCTTACTTTAAGTTGTTAAATATGAATCAACAAAAGAATCCTAAAGTGATTAAATTTCTCTAACTCAAGTTTTAAAGGCAATCTAGTCATCCAGACTCCTTTAACAAAAAAGAATAAACCGATTTTTTGGTTTATTCATTTTGTCTTTATTAAAAAAAATACATTTGTTAGTTTTGCATCAAGTTTTCATGGTTTATTGAATTTTCTCGACAAGAAAAATCTAAAAAGTATAAAATTATGATCAAAACTCAATTTTTAAATTAGAAAAAAATTATGATCATAATTTTATACTTTTTAAATTCGTTTCATCGAGACAAATCAATAAACACTGAAAACTTGACGCAAAATTAACAAATGTAAATAAAAAAATTGAATAAAGGCAAAATGCATAAACCAAAAAACAAGTTTATTGCTTTTTTGCTAAAGGAAAAAGTTATTTGACAGTTTACTCAAGCAAATAGGTGAAACTTTTTTTTATATATAACTTATAAAAATTTATAACAAACAATTTTACAAGTTATTTTAGTTTTTCAGTCAACAATCTGAAGAGTTAAGTTATAAATGTCAGCAAACGGAGAGAAAATTTTCAATGCCCCTTGTATGGTTGAGCAAGAATTTGGACCACACCGACATGTGAGCTCCACTTTCTAATATAAAAGGACCCTAACCAAATGTATGGCATAGAGTCGACCTAAAGTTGGTATTCCCTAAGTCTTATAATTGGTCCCTTACGAAACTATGTAGAATTTTCAAACTTAAAAATAATATATCTACAAAACTAATTTTTTGATTTTTTTTTTTTACACAATTCAAAAGATCTCATCGAAAACTACTAAATAAGATTCATATTGCACAAAAAATTATTTTGGTAAGTATATTATTTTTATGTTTGAAAATTACACATAATTTCATAGAGACTAAATTTATAAGATAGAGGGAGTAAAACGAAGGGCCGAAGGGGTACGGACGTGCCTACTTCGCCTCCACGCTTTTAAATAATCTCATTTGAGTTTCTCACGCTTTTAGTATTTATATATAATAAACTCCTAGTGTTTTGTCCCTTTCAAAAATTTGACCAACTTTAAAACTTTTTAAAATTGGACATTTTCATCATAATCCGTCAAAACTCAAGCTCATTTAATATTTGGGCCAATCATAAACAAATTTATACCTCTTAGGATCTTAAATGATAGGAAAATGCTACGATACACTCCTCTTATTTGAGTGTAAATCATACCCACTCCTACGAAAGTTACGAGATATGCCAAAATATTACGAATCATAGAAAATGATACAAATTATATTGCTAAAAAATTACGAAGAACTAAAAAAATGTTTATGATTGTCAATGAGATGGCACAATTTAGACTATACAGTAAGTGCATATAGTACACATCATTATCCATCAAAACTCAAAGATCATTTAACGGATCCGGGGTGGATGCTATGCGGTAGGTGTTGTGCACCGTATTGTACGGCAAAACTACGTCATTTTGCTTGATTTTTGTGCACACTTCCAAAGCTTTCAAGGGCTTGTTTGGAGAAAGAAAAAATCATTACAAAGTGCCTAAACCCAAAGTGTCTAAACCCTAAACTTGAAGTGCCTAAAATCTAAGTGTCTAAATCCATTATACCCTACTTTAAAGAGCTTAAATCCCCTAAAATTAAACCTCATGCTTAACTTTCCAAACAGTGTCATTGGATATACTAAGAAAATGAGCAAAACAACGTAGTTTTACCGCACAACACCTACAGCATAGTGCCTCCCCCGGATTCTCATTTAACAATTGGCCCAATCATAATCAAATTTATTAGTTTTACGATCTTGAATGTACGATTTCATAGCAGTTGCAAACTTGCAATCATGGAAAGATGCATCATATATAAGAAATGCGTCACAAACATTCTCGAGATGACAAATTATATATATTTATAAACACATATAACTAATGAGGTTTTGTTTGTTCGAACAATGAAGAGCAATGTGTAGCCAGGATAAAGTGGATTCAAATTCCATCAACATCTATCAAAATACACCAACCAACGTAAATCAAAAGGTCAATTTACCATAAATGTAACAAGCATAAAACCTGTGTTATGCACAGAGAGATTAATTTGATGATTCAATTAAATAACTTAGTGTGATAAACTTAATCCTAATTAAAGTACATAAACATACCAATCCAAAAACTTTAAATTAATATCATAAGAATATCTTCCAATACGACCAATCTCTATAAATTGAGAGACAATACATGTTGCTTAGTCCACTTAAGAAACTCAATAAGGCGTGTCAGGTTTTTTACTTTTGAAATTAGTAAAAGGAGATCGATATTATGAATTGAGAGACAATACATGTTGCTTAGTCCACATGAGAAATCCAATACGCCTTGTTAATTTCATTTGTATCTCAAAACATTTCAGCACTCTCAAATGGTCAACATACATTCTTATGTATGAGTATGTCCTAAAGCTTCAAGAAAACTAGTTTCACCTGCTCTACAGCTAAATGCAAAAAAAAAAAAAAAAAAACTCCATTAAAATAGTACAACTAATGCATGCCATAATTTAAGTGATCCAAAACATGAAATACAAAAAAAAAAAAAACACAAGAAAGTAACTCAAAAATATATCCACAAAATAAAACAAAGGATTGATCAATGTACCCCTAATATAGCCAAAAGCCATTGGTTTTAGCAAGATTCATAACTTCATCAGAACTCTTCTCTTTCGCTCATAATTTTTTTTTGCATTTATTTCTTCTCTCCAACAATCTTGCTCCATTCCTTTTTTTTCTCTCATTTTATCTGTAAGTTAAGACACAATCTCCTCCTTTTTTTTCCCTCAACACATTCTTAAGAACCAAAGCAGCCAAATCGAATTCCTATAAGATGTGTTGTACATATTACTGAAAAGAATTAAAATATAAAAGATAATTGAGCTATATTTTATCTTACTGCCCAAAAGAATTTAAAAATTTTCAAAATAATAAAATTCAAGTACCTTGGCAGTATTATGAGTTGAACTTTGCTTTTTGCTGAAATTCAAGTACGTGGAGAGTAGCATGAACCTGTGCTATGCACAAGAATTTGATCCACAATATACAATATGGTGTCCCAATAGGAAATATGTTTTTTGGGGAGATTCCAGATTAAAAAAAAAAACATAAACAAATTAGAATACCGTTAACCCACTCCTAAAAATGGACTTGATTAACATGAAAAAACAATGAAAGGCTTCAAACGTTCACAACTATTAACAAAGTCAACATTTTTTTTTTATACCTGTATATAATTGGATTAATAGTGGAAACAAAATTTGCATAGAAAGATATTATGCCTAAAAAAATTGTATATCCAAACACATGGAGATCAACACCATAAAAAAGCAATCAATAAGTTGTTTCTTGTGCTCAATACTATTCACGGGTCCAGGAACCTTGCTTTTCACCCAAAACAACGTCGTTTTGGGCATTTTCTTGGTACACCTCCAAAGATTTCAAGTGCTCTGTTTAGAAAGTTAATTTTACAAAGTGTCTAAACCCTAAACTCAAAGTGCCTAAAGCCTAAATGCATTAGTCCAAGTACCTAAACTAACTATACCCTACCCTAAAGAGCCTAAATCTCCTAAAATTAAAACCCAAAATTAACTCTCCAAATAGCCCTTGGAAGCTTTGGAGAAAATGCCCAAGACGGCGTCTCCTTTTTCTTCTTTTTTTTCCCGTTATCACAAGCCGGAAAAAAGAATGTCGAAGTATCAAAGGTAACCTATTCGAGAATGCCATCACATTTTTTTTTTACAGCTTTATAGCATCCTAGTAGTGAAGTTTCTTCAATTCTTCCACAAAGAATGTGTGGACTCAACAACTCTAGTGCCAAGCACATCTAGCTTTGGCAGAAGAAAAGAAAAGAAAAAAGACAAGACAAGTATTATGAATATGACGGTCGACTAATTACGAAATAACGAATTGAGAGAGTAATAGAAAGATATTTATCTTTTCTTGACTTTATAGGTGTAGTCTATATTGTGGTTGATAGAATGATATTCTCTGCAAACCCATTCTTCCATTCCTTCTTTCATGCAGGGCCAGCCCTGACAAATGAGGGGCCTAAGATGAAATTTGAAAATGAAGGCCCTTAACAAGGAAAAAACTAAATATAAAGTCGATAAACACCGTTTCAAAACTATATGCATGTATTTAACACGGAAAAAACCCAAAAATGGGCCTACATACTTGGTGGTAAAAAATATTTGGAGGCCTTTTTTTTTCATTTTTCGTGGGGGCCTAAGGCGCCGGCCTTACGAGCCTTAGCTCAGGGCCGGCCCTGCTTTCATGCACCTGTTCAAAATTACCTGCATAATAGCCAAACGTCTTTAGGATTCCTGGAACGACAAAAGATTTGTACATGCATGAGATAAATCTCAAAAATGTATTTCACTTTTCTATTTTTTTCTTATCAATGTTTTTGCGTTTTGCACGAAAGCATAATTCATTTCTTTCGGGGAAAGAAAATTTTACACAGTACAAAAAAATATGAGTGATTGTCTTTCCTGGATATGGGGAAAGAAGGTAGGGTATTTGTGGATGGGAGCAAATCAAGGGATAATATTTTAGTAGGGGTGAGCAAAAAACCCGTCAAACCGTTAATCCAGTCCAAACCAATCCAAACCGATTTGTTTGGTTCGGTTTTTTACTAGCGTGGTTTGGTCTTGGTTTAAAAAAATTAGAATCCATAGTCCATGGTTTGGTTTATGAATTTACGTTCATGGTTCCGGTTCTAATCCGATCCAAACTATGTATATGTATTTATATATCTATATAAGTCATAGTCAACTAATTTCCTAATTTAATTTATTTATTATTCCTTCTCTGGCAAGATGCTATTTTGCCTAAGATTCACAACTTATTCCCCTTATCCAATACACCAATAGTGGTTTAGTCATAGATAATAAATTCAGTAATAAAATTCTCCATTCTAATTTTGATTCCATAGCACGTTTTTATTTTTCCAAATTTCTATACATGATTCAGTCATAGCCTATTCCTATTCCTTGATTTCCTTCATTACCATGATTAATTACCCTAAAATTGTATTCTATAGAAACATAACTTAGTAAACCTAAATTTAGAGCACTCTAAATAGTTTACGGAAATAATATCTCAATTTTAAGCAAATCGTGGTTCGAATCTGAATCATATTTTAATGGTTTGGATTGGTTTGATTCTATGCCTTTTGTGGGTTGGTTTGGTTCTCCAAATTCATAATCCGCAGGTAGTGGCTTGGTTTTTGGTTTACTACAAAACCGTACAAATCCGGTCCATGCTCACCCCTATATTTTAGAGTTTGAATATTACCGAATTACTTTTTAGGACCAGCTATAGAGTTTGAATCATCATGGAATATAATCGGACTAGTGAATGCCCGTGTCCGTGCCTTTAGAAATTGATGCACATGTTCGTACTCATGCCTGTATTCATTCTTCATGGTCATTCAAATTTTATAGAGGGGAAGGAGAGGAGGTAGAGAGAAAGCGTGGTAGACCAATGGAGGAAAAGGGTAGAGAGAGAGAGAGTTGGCAAAGAGAGGGATAAAATGTAATATAATGACTAAGACAAAAACTGCTCTGGATTGCAATATAGATAGAAATTTTAAAAAATATATATATATTTCTATTTAGGACTTTGGCTATGTTAACATATATAGGATTCAGTATATAGGAATATAGAGTTTCAAAATTTGAAATTTGAAATTCCAAAAAATTATGACACTTGATCATGATTCATTGCTTAGTTAATTTTTTCATCACAAACCAATCACTTTGTGCCACTTGTCACAACCATAGCCCTCCTCGCGAAAACTCATTCTAGATTTATTCTCCTGTTTTAGCATAATATTTGGCTTAGTCTCTCCAAGATTCATGGAGGTTCTTAAAAAGAAAAGAAAAAGGAAGTAAAAAACATAATGAAAAAGGAAAGAGGGCAAACAATTGACAACAGCTGCAAAGCCAACCACAACCACTGAACCACATCTCTAATTTGTATGGGTATCCCTTGATTTTATGTTCAATAGAAAAATGAGAATGAACTCAGCTCTTTTTTCCTAACCTTCTTATATTCCAAATTCAACTTAATTTGACTTAGATCATTGGTCGACGTTGTATTTTATGTTCAATTGAAAAAAATAAGTATGAACTCAGCTCTTTTTTCTAACCATTTTATATTCCAAGTTCAACTTAATTTGACTTAGATCATTGGTCCACCTTCTTCTAAACGGGAATTCCAAGTGGATGCCCCTCTCACGTAGCAATTGTTTGGAACTTGTGGAAGACAAGAGAAAATAAAAGAAAGTTTCCATTGTTTGATTAAGAGAGAGAGAGAGAGAGAGAGAGAGAGAGAGAGGAGAAAAATAGCAATTCTAGTATTGTGATCAATAGTGAAATTTTCCTCCCATTTTCTTGTCATTTTTGAGAACTTTTAGAGAGAGAAGCAGAAAGGAAAAGCCAATTTTTACTTCATCTAAGTTGTCTGCGGAAACAAGAAAATGAGAGAAGATATTTATACAACTGAAAACTAACTAACATGACTTAAACTAACTTAGTTACTATTCTAACTAACTAGATAACGTGGAGTAAGTTCTATTGAAGCAGCAGTAGCATCTTGGCCCTCTTGAGCTGAGCCGTTTGAACCTTCACTTAACACACCCCTGCAAATTGAAGTTGGGGAAATCACCAGCTGCAGTTTGGACTGCAAAAACCGAAATCTGGAAATGGTAAGAGGTTTAGTAAAAATGTCTGCAAGTTGAAGAGCAGAAGGTACAAACTTCACCAGCAACTGTTTATGCAACACCTTTTCTCTGACAAAATGGAAATCTACCTCAACATGCTTGGTGCGAGCATGGAATACAGGATTGGAGGCAAGAGAGATTGCTGAAATGTTATCACACTACAGAATAGGTAAAGTAGATGATTCCATAGGAAACTTAAAATCTGTTAGAAGATGTACAATCCACATAAGTTCTGCAGTGGTATTAGCCAAAGCTTTGTATTCTGCCTCAGTAGAAGATCGGGCCACGGTATGTTGTTTCTTGGCTGACCAAAAAACTAGATTTGGTCCTAGGAAAATACAATACCCTCCAGTAGATTGTCTGTTAAGGGCATCCCCAGCCCAATCAGCGTCAGAGTAAGCATTAAGGTGGAGAGGCCCTTTGCGAAAATGCAACCCTTGAGATAAAGAGCCTTTCACATACCTAAGGATATGTTTAACAACAGTAAAATGACTGTCTAAAGGGCAATGCATATGATAACTCAGGCCTTGTAATTGTGAGATACTATAAAGAACCAACAATGGTTCTATAAAATTTTGGGTTGGAGAAAAGAGGATCAGACTTAAGAACCAAAGGTTTGAGAGAGGATGGAGAAGAACATGGGGTACAACTCTCCATACCACCTTTAACCAACAACTCATTTGCATATTTGGCCTGAGAGAAAGAGTAAATCCTGTAGAATCATGAAGAACTTCTATTCCCAGAAAATAGTGAAGGTTTCCCAGATCCTTTAATGCAAAATCTGAACCAAGCCCCTTGATAATATGATCAACTAGAGTAGAATTGTTATCAGTGATTAATATATCATCAACATAGATGAGAACATAGACCAGGTCAGGCCCTTGTGTAAGCACAAACAGAGATGAGCCAGCTAGACTATTAATAAAACCTTGTTTGAGCAGGCTGCTTGACAACATGTCATACCAAGCCCTGGGGGCTTGTTTAAGCCCATAGAGTGCTTTGTGTCACTTGCATACAAACTGAGGACAGTTAGGATTAACATACCCCTGAGGTTGTCAAAGATAGACATGTTCTTGAATAGTCCCATGTAAAAATGCATTTGATATGTCCAGTTGTTTCACATTCCAACCACAGTTGACAGCCAAAGACAACACAATTCTGACAGTTTGTTGCTTGACCACAGGACTAAAAGTCTTAGTGTAGTCAATTCCCTCAGTCTGTTGAAAGCCCTGGGCTACTAATCTAGCCTTGTAACGTGCTATACTGCCATCAGAGTTCCTCTTAATATGAAATATCCATTTACAGCCTATCACAGGGACATTGGATGGTAATGGAACTAGGGTCCAAATGCCCTGTTGAAGTAAGGCAGAGTATTCTTCAGACATGGCCTTTTGCCACTCAAGAAACTTCATGGCTTCTTTAAAGGAAGAGGGTTCAGTAACAGGAGGAGAAGAATTAGGTAGAGAAGAAGATTGAACTAGGAGAGAGAAAGGTCTCTTCGGGACAACAATGCCACTTTTGGATCTTGTTGTCAAAGGATGAAGGGAAACAGAAGAAGGAACAGGAGAGAAGGACTGAGGTATAGTAGAAGGAGCTGGAAATGGTACATGAGGGGAAAGAACAACTGAAGAAGATAAAGCAGAGGAGATAGGTACTGACTGAGGAGAAGTTGAGGTGAAAGGAGAAGAAATAGCAACTAGAGAAGTATATTTAAAGGAAGGAATAGATGAAGAAGAAGAGACTGAAGTAGGGACAGGTGAAAGCAGTTTGGAATAGGGAAAATTAGTTTCTAGAAATTTCACATGACGAGAAATATATACTCTATGTGTGACAGGATCCAAGCACCTGTATCCTTTGGTAGAGGCAAAATATCCCAAGAAGACACAAGGAGTAGACCTTGGTTCAGGTTTGTTGGAGGTATAAGGCCTTAACCAGGGAAAACAACAACAACCAAAGGGTCTGAGTAAATGATAATCAGGTGCTTTGTGGTAAAGAACATGGTAAGGTACTTTGAAGTCAATGGAAGAATTAGGTAAGCGATTAATGAGGTAAAGAGCTGTAGTGATAGCTTCTAACCAAAATTTAATAAGAAAATTAGCCTGTTGTAGAAGAGTAATGGCCGTTTCAATGATATGACAATGCTTTCTCTCAGCTACCCCATTTTGTTGTGGTGTATATGGACAAGTGGTTTCATGAGATATGGCAAATAAAGCGAAAAATGAAGCCATGAGTTTATTAAGGAACTCACCCCTATTGTCACTTCTAAAGGTTTTAATAGAAGAGGAAAAGTGATTGGAAACAAAGTGTTTGAAAGCTTGTATACAGGAAGCAACCTCTGATTTAGCACGTAATGGAAACAACCAACAGTATTTAGTAAAATCATCCACTAGTAGAAGATACGTAAATCCAGAAAAGGAAACAACAAGGGAGGGCCCCCAAACATCCATATGTACTAGCTCAAAAGGTGCACTAGTATGGGATGTGGACAAAGAAAAAGGAAGTCTATGGCTCTTGGCCTTATTACATGACTAGCATTCTAACTGTGCAACAGTAGGAATTGAAAGATTGTATTGTTTGGACAGGATAGGAAGCAAACCTGCATGTGGATGACCAAGCCTATTACGCCACAGAGAAGAAGATGAAGTGGTGCTGAATAAAGCAGTAGCAGCAGTGGAATTAGAAGAAGGAAGCAGGGGGTATAATCCTTTGTGTGATATCCCCTAATGCAGGATGTGAAGTGTGGCTTTGTCCTGAATGACATAGCCACATGAGTCAAATGTAATGATACAATTATTGTCTCTAGCAAATTGATGAACTGGTAGCAAGTTATGAGAAATGTGAGGTACATGGAGTATAATGGATAGATCAAAGCAGTGAGAAAGAGTAGGCAAAAGGCCTTTACCTGAGTGGGTGACTGGTATAGTCTGCCCATTTCCAACAGTCACTAAATTAGCTCCAATACTGTCATGAGAAACCTAAATCTGTGAAGCATCATTAGTCACATGTGAAGTGGCACCTGAATCAAATAACCAAAGAGAAGCAACATTGTGACAGTTTTGATTTGGCTGTGATGCATTAGATTGAGCAGTTAACCCCAGTGTATAAGCCTCAGAAGGAGTATTCTGTGGAGTATAATAACCCATTGTATCACGTGAAACAAATAAAGCCTGTGGTTGTGGAGAATTGCCTTGAGAACCACTGTAGTTAGATGAAACACCAAAATTTTCTGATGTAGATCTTGGATAGCTTTGAGAGAAACTTTGGGGAGCATATTCTTGTGGGAATCCCTGAGATGAGAGACCATGAGAAAATCCCTGTGGTACAAAACCTCCTTGAGCAGGAAACCTCTGAGAAGCAAAGCTTTGAACAGACCCCTAAGGTACAAGATTTGGAGGTTGATGAAACCCACCATTACCTCCATTAACATAATAGCCAGAAGTCCCATTATCACCATATCGTCCCATGGGTCTATAAGATAGATTCTGTCTGTGGTAGCAAGAGTGGGCTAAGTGATTAGTTTTGCCACATATTTGACACCCTTCAGTGGATGAATACTAATTTGAAGTCTGATTTCTGTTGAACCTCTGATTGTTTCTATTGGAGCGGTTAAAATCATGATAGGTAGTAGGGTAAAGTTGTTGTTGTTGTGGTGTAGGAAATGGAAACTGAAAAGGAGGAGGTGTTGTACCAAAAGCCACACTAGGCACATTAGGCACACTAGGTGTTCGATAAGGAGCAGTTGATGATAGTGGTATAGTAGGCACATTTGATGACTGAGCAATGAGAATAGATGTAGTAGAAGCATTCTCAGATTCTACATGTAGTTCTTCAGCCATAAGCATAGAGGCAAACGTGCTAAATGATAGAGATTCAATTCTGGTTCTAATTGTTTGCTTGAAAGAATCATATTGAGTCTTGAGACCATTAAGAGTATGGAAAATCAGATCTTCCTCATCTACAACATGCCCTGAGGCTGCCAATTTCTACACTATTTCCTTTATGGAATCAAGATATTGTTCCCTGGTTCCAGTTTTGTTAAGATTATACAATCTTCCCTTAAGATCATGTATATGAGAGCGTGATAACAGACTAAATTTCTCTTCAAGTTTGATCAAAAACTGAAACGTATGTTCAGATCCAACAATGTGTGGGAGAATAGAGGGAGTTAAAGTTGCAATAAGGCAAGAGAGTAACATACGATCAATTGTTGTCCACCAAGTAAACTCAGGGTTAGGTACTTTGTTTCCAGATGTGTCGACAGTGTGAGATGCAGGAATGAGCACAGATCCACCCACAAAATCAAATAGGTTATTTGCCTGAAGAGCATTTTCTACTTGAGTTTTCCATGCAAAGTAATTGGAAGATTCAAGACGAATGGAGATAAACGATTGAAAATTCGCAATCAAGAATGAGAGAGACGAAGGTAGAACCATGGAATCAGATGAAGAACTCTTAGATGCAAACTGTGAAGCCATGATCAAATTCTTGATCTAGTTCGATTTGATCAAAAATCAAAGACTGGAATCTTCTTCGACTTGCGTCGTTTTAGGGTTCTGATACCATGAGAACTTTTAGAGAGAGAAGTAGAAAGGAAAACCCAATTTTTATTTCATCTGAGTTGTATGCAGAAACAAGAAAATGAGAGAAGATATTTATACAACTGAAAACTAACTAACATGACTTAAACCGACTTAGTTACTATTCTAACTAACTAGATGACGTGGAGTAAGTTCTGTTGAAGCAGCAGTAGCATCTTGGCCCTCTTGAGCTAAGCCGTTTGAACCTTCAATGAACAATTTTTCTCCCATTTTTTTTTTCCTCACCTTCCCTAAGTTCCAAGCAAAGCATTAGTGACAAGCTACTATGTGGAGAGGAAGAAATGGTTGTATAAAGCACCAGCCAATGCATGTATATAATCCGTGGATTTTAGATTAAAAAAATACTTACTGACTTCGGTGCTGCTTTATAAAACTAAAATAGGAAAGGTGAAAGCTGAAAAATTAAGTATTCAAAATTGACTATATAAAATTTTAAGCTAAAAAAATGTTTGATAAAAACATTAGGAGAGCATGTAAACAAATTAACGAGATTTAATTGTAGTACTTGCATTGTTCTCTGCAAACACGGATATGAACACAGACATAGAGACGAACAATGGCTGATCCAGGAATTCCACTCAGGATACGAATTTTTAAAAAAAATGGCCACAGACACAGCGGGGTACACGAAAAAATAAATAATTAGATAAATATTTATATAAATATATACACTTTTCTTTATATGTAAGATATTTACACTGTTATGCAGTTGTTGGAGTAAGAGAGTGAATATGTGGGGCGCGCATGTCAATGCCGTGTCCCCCTTCAAAAAGTAATTTAATTTAAGGGACACACCACATGGCGTGTTTAGTACGAGTCCCTGCATGTCCCGTGTCCAATACACGGACACAATGACCTCTAGAAGTGTTGGTGTTTCATAGATTAATTGTTCTCTTTTCAGTTTACTAATTATCTTCATGCATGTTTTTGCAGACTTGTAGTACTGCTGGAGAGGAGGTGATTCTATGCGGAGTGGTGGTCATGGTCTTGGTGGTAGATGTTGGTGGTCATGGTCTTGGTGGTAGATGTTGGTTGTAATGGAGGTGGTCGTGGTTGCAAATGTTGACTGTGGTGGCAGTTAAGTGATACTCCATGTGAAAGGGTGGTGTTGGTGATGACAGTGATGATGGGAACTGGTGGTGTTGTTGTGGTGGTAAAAAGGCTAGGGTTTGAAAGAATGAACATGGTGGGAAGATATAGCGGTGGTAGAGTGGTGGTGGTTGTGGTGTCGGACGAAGTGGTAGTGGTGGTTGTAGATTATTGGTTCCTCTCTATGAATGGATTATAAAATGTAAGGAATTTTGATCAAAACTTTTAAAAAGTTCATTGCCGACAAAAGAAAATCAAAATACTATATTTTTGTCTTGGTATTCCAAATCACCTCTTAATTTAACACAACCATATCTACCCTTCCATAAGCAAAAGCATAAGTGCAAGAAAGGCGTGAATTATTAGCATTGTCTTCGTGTTCAATAGCCCATCACACAAAGTGTGTAATTTTTTGAACTAAAAAATAAAAAAAAATTCTGTTAATAATTACTGGAGTATTTAAGATTTTGAGTTCCATATTATTTTTACTAAATAATCGTAGCAAATAAGAAAAATAAAGGATGTATTAGGCTAATTTTTGAGTTTTACATCTGCTTTTGGCTGAAAATATGTAGCAGGGACACATATTTTTCAAATGAAACCAGGTGACGCAGGGGGACTCACACGTCTACAAGGTCTAAGTCGTCTGACGAATGCATGGATAGGTTGGCATTAAACGTGAACAGGCTAATACAAAACCAGAGGAACGTGAGTCACGAGCGCAGTTCAATGGTTAAAAGTTTTGTTTAAAAAAATCAAATGACTACCTACCACAATAATAAATAAAGTTTGTTAAAGTGTTTACTTAAACACATAATGGTTCTATTTTATATGTTAAGAACTTACTTGTTAGTTAGCTAATAAAAAATACACTTTAGTTGACTACCTATATGTATATTTAATAACTTTAAGTCTTTCATTTCTATCTCCTTAAAATTATTCTTTCTCTCCTCTTTCTCTCTCCTCTCATCTCTCCTCTAGGATTTTAGAGAATCATTTTGGAAATTGATATTCGCACTCCTAATTTTGATGCAGACACTCCAAGCTGCAATAGTTTTCCAAAATGACCCTTTTGCAAGTTTCATAATTTACTTCAGGCACTCCAAAAACATTTACTCTTCTAATTTACTTCAGACACTTCAAAAAAGTGGATAGTTTTTTTTTATCAGAAAAAGTAAATTGTTGCTCAACTCCTTTTACTGCACGCCACTAAATTACCTAATTGCTTGGACAAAAAAGCACAGAACTGGTTTTTTTGTTTTTTTTCGTTGTCTTTATTTATTTGTTTTTGAATTTGTTAGTTTTGCATCAAGATTTCGTGGTTTATTGATTTATCTCGACGAGAAAAATTTAAAAAGTATAAAATTATGATAAAAACTAATATGTTTTTCAAATAAAGCCGAAAATAAACCAAAAGAAACCAGTTTATTGTTTAATTTTGACTTTATTAAAAAAAATAGTTTCGGCCATAATTTTATGTTTTTTTGGAGATGAATCCATAAACCACAAAAACTTGAGGCAAAACTAACAAATGTGAAAAAAAAAAAGACAAAACGAAAAAACCAAAAAAATACTCCTACGCTTTTTTTTTTTTTTTGCAAAGTGGCACAAAGCAATTTGACATAGATGCATTTATAATGTTTGGAATCTACTATTTATGTTGTGAATGTTTAATGTTTGGAATGTAATGTTAATGTTTATGTTTAGAACATAAGCTTGATGTTTGTTTTCGTTTATTTTTCAGTTTGGAGTGCCTTAGTAAATGAAGAGATAATTTGGAGGTAGAGTGCCTCTAGTGATTTTTATAAGTTGAAAAGGGTACTTTTGTAACTTAATTAAATTTTGGAGTGCCTGCATAAAAAAAGGGAGCTCCAAAATCAGTACCCAATCATTTTTTGTTCACTAAAGATCATTTTTTGAGTTTATCTTAGCTAACTAGTTTGGACACTTTAGAATACTCATTTAGTTAGTCCAATAGAGATGCCCCTAGGTTTAGTTTTCCAAAAGATTTTAGCAACTCAGTTGCCAAAATTATCATGATTTTAGCAAATGAGTCCAAAATGTGCTAAAATCTTGGTATTTCAAATCAAAAAATTAAGTGTTTTCATGTATTATTTGTTTGAATTTTTCACTCCAAATTAAAGTACACGAGGAATACTTTAATTTGGTGCGAAAAAAAATTGAAAAACGATACACCAAACCACTTCATTTTTTTATTTCAAAAAATTGATTTTAACACGTGCTAAACTCATTTACTTAAATCATGGTTGATTTTAGCAACTAAGTTGCTAAAATCTTTTGAAAAACTATGCCTAAGTAATAGGAGTACTAAGGCCTCCTTTGGGTAAAAAACCGGTTTTTGGTTTTTTGGTTTTTTCATTTGTCTTTATTCAATTTTTTTTTTGCATTCGTTAGTTTTCATGAAGATTTTGTGCTAAATATATAGAATATCTTCTTTAGGCCTCCTTTGGGTAAAAAACCGATTTTTGGTTTTTTGGTTTTTGTATTGTGTCCTTATTCAATTTTTTTTTTTTTTTTTTGCATTCGTTAGTTTTTGATGCAGAACAAGTAGCGGTCCAATTCTATGATCAATTGAACCGGTCAAAGCCTAAGAGGTCCAAACAACTTCTAATTGAAAATTGTCAATTTCAGCAACGTATTAACGGGCCCGGAATAGGCCCAAACTTGGTGGGCGGAAGCAGAATCGCGCTACGATCAAGACTCACCACCCTAATCGTGACCGATTGTGGATTTTGGCCAAATTCATTCATTTAGGCTTTCAATTTAGTAATTTTGCTATTTTAGGTAATAATTAGATTACGAATTACTCTTAGCGTGTAATTCCATTTATGTTGTTTCCAATTGGGAATATCTTATTTTTCTTTCAAGTTTTCAATTTTGGGAGTTTCCCCAATTTTCAGAATACTTTAATTTTTAGGTAAGTTTTGCTAGGATTTGCTAGTTTTCCTTATAAAATGACATGTAACCTCTATTATTAAGCAGCTTTTAATCAATAATAAATCAGAGTTATTCTCTTCTCTTGTGGATTCAAGAATACTTGTGGATTCGAGACTTATCATCATTTGGAATAGTACGCTAACTATTCTCTCGTGAATTTGATAAGCCCCTAATATTGTAGATATCCGGGCTTATCTAACTCTTTTTGTTCACACACACGCGCATTATAGTGTCTTATATGTTTGATATGCGCGTAGTGTTATTTTTTATAGTTACAAGTTAAACACACAAATAAGCGCATTTTGGAGCGCATTGGGAACTGTCCCAAATTACCAAGGGTCACATGCCCCATGTCACACCAACACCAGGCCTCACAAGCCACGAAACGACGATTTGGCCAAGGCCTGGGAGTGCGAAGAGTCACAAGTCACAAGTCACGTCGTTGGATTGAAAGCGTGTCACAAGCTCACAAAGACTCTCAGTGGAATCCGGGAGTAACCAAGCATGCATGAGACCAAGAAACACCTCCCCGAGGGTCACACAACTCGTTCTAGTGTTTTGAAGGAAGTCCGGAAACACGGAAGGCCAAGGGAGTGACCAAAGGCATCATCGGACCAATAGTGGATCTATCCACTCCCAATAGTGGATCAATCCACTCAAGTCAAAAGTTCATCAGAGCATAGTGGATCTATCCACTCCCAATAGTGGATCGATCCACTCAAGTAGAAAACATGGTCAAAGAATTCTGGATCGATCCACTCCCAATAGTGGATCGATCCACTCCACCCCAAAGGTTCATCAGCAATAGTGGCTCGATCCACTCTCGTCCAAATGACCACCAGAGCATTCTAGATCGATCCACTTCTATAGTGGATTGATCCACATTAATCCGTGGAGCATTTTTCAAGCAATTCAAGCACTTTTTGTACTTTCTACTTATGGAAAGTTTCTATTAAAAGCATTATTAGAATATTTTGAGAGGGATGGAAGGTGTTTGTATATATTTCCCTCTCCCTCTCCCTCTCTCTCTCCTCTCACCTTCTTCCTCCATTAGTTTTGTTCTTAGTTTAGTTCCACTTTCTCTCTAGTTTTTAGGGTAGTTTCTCTTTGATCCAAGGTTTTCATCTTCATTAATGTAGTAACTGTACTCTTAATCTTTACAAATCTACTGTTTATTTGTATTTTCTTCATGTTTCGTATTTTCATCTTGTTCTTGCTATTTCCATTGAAAACTTTAATTTCTAAGTGTTGTTTGTGATTTCTCTAGTGTTAATGTTGTAGGCCAACTTAGGTTCTTCACGTAAAATTAGTTTTTAAGTTTATTAATCATGTTTTGTTTCTTCTTCAATGTTTTAATCTTATTTATTGCTATGATTTTTGAGTAGTTTAACTAGGATTAGTCATGGGGTGATTAGCACTCCATGACTTGGGATTAATCCATCCATCTCATGTTATAACATACACCTCTTGTTTATCAAATATTTGGGGTTGCACTTTTATGTACCAAAGGGTGGGTTTGTTAATCTCTTTGATCACACATAGCCAAGAGCTTGACTGCTTGACACGTGTGATGCTTTGGGCGATGTCAATCCATCCGTTTGCCAAATGAACCGAAAATTCTAATCTTTGTTAAACACATTTTTCTAGTAAAGGTTTTAAAATCTAAATCTTCCGCTCAGGGGCATTTAACGAAGCCCCGAGCCGGTCATCAAGAGGGGTTTGATTAACCCGAGTCATGGTAGTTAAATACCCCTGGACTTTGCCTTAGTTTAATTTGTCATTTTTAATCTTCCGAGTCATTCACGAAGTTAAGTGAATTCCACCCTCAAACTACAAAACTAAGTTTGCCACTTCAAGGTCGAAAACCTACACTTGTAAGACAACTCTCACGCCAGGTACGTTCAGTCCTTGTGGATTCGACCCAGTCTTACCCATTATTATGCTACCGCTGACCTAGCCCTACGCTTGGGGCGACACCATCTACGATACAATCCAAGGTCGTAGGTAGAATTCTGCTCCGTCAAGTGGTATCGAGCAAAATTGTTTTCTAGCTCGATGGCACCTAACAAAGTTGATGACACAACTCGTGACGTTGCTCAAGGGCTTGCTGATCTAAGGGCAACGATAGAAGAACAACGAACCCAGTTGACAGGGCTTCGAGAATTTCATGACAAAACACGAACTCAATTGACAGAAATTCAAGAAACGCTACGACAGCTCCAGTTGACTCTTCACCAAAACCAGAAACCAACAGAGGTTGAAAAGAATCTCGCGGTGGGATTTGCCCAACGCCAACCCGATAACTGGATCGTAGTCGGGAGACGCCCGACTAATCATGCAGACAATGAAGAAGAATTAGAACCAGAAGGAGAAACGATGGAAAAGCATCCACAAGAACGACCACAACAGTTGTTTGATGAATATTGAGTGAACCTTCCCACGTTCAGCGGTAATCTCGAAATTGAAGAGTTCTTGGACCGGGCTTTAAGAGGTTGGCGATTCCTTGACATGATGGGAATTCTAGACTCAAAGAGGGTCAAGGTGGTCGCATACAAACTGAAAAGCGGCGCTGCAATTTGGTGGGACCAGTTGCAGACGAAGCGACGAAGGCAAAGAAAGGAATCTGTGCGAACATGGCATAGGATGAAACAACTCATGATGGACAGGTTCTTACCCCCTAATTATGAGTAACACCTTTTTCATGCCTATCAAAACTGCAAACAGGGCAACAAGTCTGTGTTTCATTACACGACTGAATTTAATCAACTCACTGATCATAATAATATGTACAAGTCGAACAGACAGAAAGTAGCCAAGTATCTTAATGGATTGAAGCAGTCGATACGAGATCATATTGGGTTGCAGACAGTGTGGGATGTGGATGAAGCCCACAACCTAGCATTGAAGGCCGAGCGGCTGGAGCGTGATCGCAAACCAACATACTTAGGATACTGTCGTAACACAACAGAATCATCCGTTCCTCCAGAATCTAGGGGGAAGTCGATGTTTCAATCGAAGGCTGTAGAGGGTGATGGAGCAAAATTTGGAGGTGGCAATCAGATAAGCAGTTCCAGCCGAACCGCATACATGCTAAGAGTAATTAAAGTATTCTGAAAATTTGGGAAACTCCCAAAATTGAAAACTAGAAAGAAAAATAAGATATTCCCAATCGGAAACAACATAACAGAATTACACGCTAAGAGTAATTTGTAATCTAATTATTACATAAAATAGCAAAATTACTAAATTGAAGGCCTAAACGAATGAATTTGGCCGAAATCCACCATCAATCACGACTAGGGTCGTGAGTCTTGATCACTGCGCAATTCTACTTCAACCCACCAAGTTTGGGCCTATTCCGGGCTCGTTGATAAATTGCCGAAATTGGCAATTTTCAATTAGAAGTTGTTTGAGCCTCTTAGGCTTTGACCGGTCCAATTGATCATAGAATTGGGCTACTACTTGTTCTGCATCAATCTCTTCTTCTTCGAAAGAACTCGACCTCAAGTTCAAATCTGGATAGAGCGGCACATCTGCATGATACTCAAAAATATCAGGAACATCGAAGCTATTGGAGATCTTCATGGACTCAGGAAGATCGATCACATATGCATTATCCCCAATCTTCTTCAAGACCTTGTATGGACCATACTTCCTAGGCTTCAGCTTGTTATAGGTTCCTTCGAGAAACCTTTTCTTCTTCAGAAAGATCATTACATCATCGCCTTCATTGAACAACTTGACACGCCTACCCTTGTCAGCAACTTCCTTGTTCTTTGCATTAGTCTCAGCCAACTTCTGCCTCACATAATCAACCACCTCTTGGGACTGGTTAGCCATGGCCTTAGCCGCAACACTAACTCCAGCACCCCGTAGAAGACGAACCAAATCAATGCATGCTTTGGAGGTGTCACATAAACCAAGGAAAAAGCAAACTCAACTTGCGGTAAGGCATTATCCCATTGCCTTGGCTTGTCCCCACATATGCTTCGAATCAAATTACCCAAGCTTCTGTTAGTCACCTTCGTTTGACCATCAGTTTGTGGATGCACAGTAGAGCTCCGCTTCAGTGAAGTCCCAAATATCTTCCACAAAGTGACCCAAAAATGGCTAAGGAATTTCATATCTCAGTCAGAAGTCATAGACTGTGGAACCCCATGCAAGCGTACCACCTCTCTAAAGAACAAACGGGCCAAATGAGATGCATCGGATGTCTTTCGACACGCAATAAAATGCACCATTTTGGAAAACCTGTCTACCACCACAAACACAGAATCCATACCACACTGCGTATGAGGCAACCCCAACACAAAATCCATAGACAAATCTTCCCAAATATTATTAGGAATAGGTAAAGAGTATAAAGACCAGTATTTTGAGATAGGCCCTTAGATACCTGACATGTATAGCAGCTCCGCACAAAATTTACAGCCCTCTTCAATTGTGGCTAGAAATACCTCCCCTCCAAGCTTGCAACTATCATGTCTCTCCCCAAATGATCACTTAATCCTCCACCATGAAGGTCTTGGATTAAGCTTTCCCTCAACGAAGACCTTGGTATACAAAGACGATTGCCTCGAAATAAATACCCATCAGTAACATGAAAGTCACTAACAGGTCGATTCTGACTGCACACTTCCCAAATTTCTTTGAAATCCTCATCCTCTGGATACAACTCCTTCAAGAACTCAAAACCCACAATCTCTTGGATTAAAGTCACCAACAATGTGGCACGGCGAGTCAATGCATCAGCCACTCGATTTGTCACCCCAGACTTGTGTCTAATAGTAAAAGGAAATTTCTGAATAAAAGTAGCCCACCGCACATGCATACTATCCAACTTCTTTTGACTGTTGATGAACTTCAGCGCTTGATGGTCAGTGTACAACACAAACTCTCTTTGAATTAAATAATGCTCCAAACGTTTAAGAGCACGAACCACTGCATAGAACTTTTGGTCATAAGTGCTCCACTTCTGCCTCGCTTCACTTAACTTCTTGTTGAAGAAGGCCACGGGTCGCTTTTCTTGGGAAAGAACAACCACAATACCAACTCCACTAGCATCACATTCTACCTCAAAAACCTTCTCGAAGCTAGGTAGAGCTAAAACTAGAGCGGTGCACAACTTCTCTTTAATCACCATGAAACTATTGTTTGCATCTTCTCCCCAAAAGAACTTCCCTTTCTTCAAACACTCGGTAATTGGCGCCACAGTGGTGCTGAAATTTCGAATGAATCGCCTATAGAAAGTGGCTAACCCATGGAAACTCCGCACCTTTGTAACTGTTTTGGGAATTGGCCAATCATGAATGGCGCGAACCTTCTCTTCATCCACATGAATACCTACAGCACTCACCACATAGCCCAAGAACAATAAGTTGCTTGTCAAGAAACTGCACTTCTTGAGTTGTATGAACAACTTATTGCCTTGCAGTACCATCAACACTTGGCGCACATGCCCCACGTGCTCATCCTCTAATTTGCTGTAGATAAGTATGTCGTCAAAATAAACAACGACAAACTTTCCCGTGAAAGGTCTCAACACTTGGTTCATCACCTGCATGAAGTACTTGAAGCGTTAGAAAGGCCGAATGGCATAACCAACGATTCATAGAGGCCATCCTTGGTTTTGAACGCCGTCTTCCACTCATCTCCAGGCCGGATGCAAATCTGATGGTACCCGCTTCGTAGATCAATCTTTGAAAACCACTTGGACCCACCCAACATGTCTCGCATATCATCCAGCCTAGGTATTGGAAACCTATACCGGACAGTGATCTTGTTGATGGCACGGCTGTCCACACACATACGCCAACTCCCATTGTAAACACCCCAATTTTGATGACTTGTGCATCCCCAATGACGAGAAGAACGCGCGAAATGTACCTTTGGAACGGATACTTGAGTCGGATGGATCAAAAGAGCCAAAAGCCCAAAACCTACCTGAACTGTACGGCTTAAAACTTTACTCGCACCGTGCGGTGTTGTCTTGTGCACCGTATAGCATACCATTGACGCCGTACGGCGCCATTGTCCCATCAACGGGATTCCTGGGTTCACCCAGCAACTCATAAGTAATGATGATATTCGCAAATCATGTCATTCACTGGCATACGGACATCGTCAAAATGATGAAACCGTTCAAGTTTTCGCCTATATAAAGACGCGAATTGGAAGACCGCAGGGAGATTTTTTACGAATCTTCGGAAAGATTTCTCTCAAAGCAAAAACTTCTCGTCCCTTGTTACACTTTCAAAACCACCCTCAAAGTTCAAATCACATAACCTTATAACCATCATTCTGAGCTTGAAAACCAATCTTATTCGAATACTTTGATCATAACCGAGCAAGTCCAAAAGTACAATATCTGTATTCAAAATCTAGTAACCATCTGAGGGGAGTCTCCGCCAGGCTCAAGGAGAGCTCTATAGCTTTTCCTTGAGTCCAAATGGAGAGATTTCAACAAAATTTCGAACTTCTCGGGTGAGTTTCGCGTGACACCTTCTATTGTCACGGGATGTCGTCCTTGAAATGAGGTACATTCTCTCATCAAAATCATTTTCCAAAACCCATCTTTATTATCAAATAAGTTGGTTTTTACACAAAAACAAAAGCTGTTTTCAATCGGATAGAAATGAAAATTTTTAGAAAATACATTGCATAGTAGCACCGTACGGCATCCTTCATGTGTCGTGCGGCATAACTTTGTGCACCATACGGTGTCACTGGAATGATACTCTATTTTCTAGGTCGTGATGCTCTATTTTTGGTCAAAACCAGTGGGTAATATTACAATTAATCTCCTCTCATTTTCTGTCTTTCTCACTTACACCCCTTTCGGTTAAACTTCTTACGTTTATATACCTTGTTGTGTGTTGTTTGAATTGTTATTGTTATTCATTTCTTTCAAGCATGTTATTATTCGATATATTGTTTACATGAAATAAAGTTTTCGATGAAATCTTTCAAAGAATAATCCCACAAATGTTTAGTAAAGACCAGAAAATTTCAGGCACGCGGGGTGCATTTTTCGAACAAAACCTTTCCCGCAGGTAATCTGACTCCTGAACCCAAATCTCTATGTTTCGCAGATCAAACCATTTTTTCAGCAACACAAGAGTCAATATTTTCTCAAACGGTTTCTTGGGTACCTAACATTTTCTAGAAATTAAACCCCAGGTGGCGACTCTAAATTTTTCCTTTTTCCCAGATCGCCCTTTTTCACAAACTCCACCAAACTCCATGGACTATTGCGCCTGCACGAAAAATCGAGCATCCACACCCATCCTTTTTCGATGTCAGCAAAGCGGGAACCCCACAAGGACTCAAGCTCTCCCGTATATGACCCTTCTGCAATAACTCATGTACCTTTTCCCTCAAAATCTCATTCTTCTTCAGACTCATTTGATAGTGTGGTAAATTGGGCAGACTTGCCCTAGGCACCAAGTTAATCTGATGTTGAATGTCCCTCATTGGAGGAAGCTCCTTTGGCACATCATCTGTAACCAACTCCTCAAACTCCTCTAACAAGAGTTGTATCTTCTTAGGCACAACAACTACAGCCTCGCTTTTATACTCTACAACTAACACTTTCACCACCATGGCATAAATCTGTTTAGACTCCTTAAAATCTGTCACAAAATCAGCTTCTGAACAGACAACTATCAGAAACAATGGTTGCTGCACTTTTGGCTTAACAGACACCTTTTGATTGGAAGGAACCATAACAACCTTACGGGTCTCCCAATTAAAAGAGTAGGTGTAGTCACGAACCTTGTGTACCACATCCACATCAAACTGCCAGGGCTTTTCTAAAAGTACGTGGCTAGCATCCATCTCAATAACATCACAAGCAACCTCAGCCTTATAAAAAATTTCAATGGAAAGGGGAATTTTACAGACTTTGGTTACCTTTACTGTTGGGCCCTTCTTAATCCACCCAATGCTGTAAGGTGAAGGATGGGATTCCGTCAACAACTTCAAATGGTCCACCAGTCTTTTTGCCACAAAATTCTCGCAACTGCCACTATCTACAATTAGGTCACACACCTTCTGGTTTATTGAACGGCGTGACCGAAATATGTTGTGACGCTAAGTGTTATCTTCTGATTTTGGCACGAACAGCACCTTTTGTACCATGCAGTTTACTCGATCTCCATCTTCCTCTGCATAGTCAACTTCATACTCTTCATTCCAATCGCCCGCTGCTCCATCAACTTCTTCTTCCCCATCCTCTGCCAAGGCCAACTTCCGATCTAGACAATTACTAGAATGGTGATCAGGCTTTTGACACCTGTAGCACTTGTCAGGCATGGGCTTGGCATAAGGATTCGGCACCTTCGCTGCGGTTCGGCTAGAACTGCTTGTCTGATTGGCACTTCCAAATTTTGCTCCATCACCCTCTATAGCCTTTGATTGAAACGTTGACTTTCCCTTAGATTCAGGAGGAATGGACGATTCTGTTGTGTTACGACGGTATCCTAAGTATGCTGGTTTGCGATCACGCTCCAGCCGCTCGACCTTCAATGCTAGGTTGTGGGTTTCATCCACATCCCACACTGTCTGCAACCTAATCTGATCTTGTATCGACTACTTCAATACATTAAGATACTTGGCTACTTTCTGTCCGTTCGACTTATACAAATTATTACGATCAGCGAGTCGATTAAATTCAGCCATGTAATCAAACACAGACTTGTTTCCTTGTTTGCAGTTTTGATAGGCATGAAAAAGGTGTTGCTCATAACCAGGGGGTAAGAACCTATCCATCATGAGTTGTTTCATCATGCGCCATGTTCGCAAATATTCCTTTCCTTGCCTTCGTCGCTTCGTCTGCAACTGGTCCCACCAAACTGCAACGCCGCTTTTTAGTTTGTAAGCGACCACCTTGACCCTCTTTGAGTCTGGAATTCCCATCATGTCAAGGAATCGCTCAACCTCCGAAAGCCAATCCAAAAACTCTTCAATTTCGAGATTATCGCTGAACGTGGGAAGGTCCACCTTCACTTGATATTCATCAAACAACTGTTGTGGTCGTTCATGTGGATGGTTTTCCATGGCTTCTCCTTCTGGTTCTAATTCTTCTTCACTGTCTGCATGATTAGTCGGGCATGTCTCAACTACAATTCGGTTATCGGGTTGGCATTGGGCAAATCCCACCGCGCGTTCCCGATCTTGGTTAAGAGGACGGCGTTGGGCAAATCCCACTACGTGATTCTCTTCAACCTCTGTTGGTCTCTAGTTTTGGCGAAGAGTCAACTGCAGCTGTCGCAGCGTTTCTTGAATTTCCGTCAATTGAGTTCGTGTTTTGTCACAAAATTCTCGAAGCCCTGTCAACTGGGTTCGTTGTTCTTCTATCATCGCCCTTAGATCAGCAAGCCCCTGAGCAACGTCACGGGTTGTGTCATCAACTTTGTTAGGTGTCATCAAGCCAGAAACAATCTTACTCTAATACCACTTGATGCAGCGGAATCCAAGAGAGAATAGTTAGCGTACTATTCTAAATGATGATAAGTCTCGAATCCACGAGTGTTCTTGAATCCACAAGAGAATAACTCTGATTTATTATTGATTAAAAGCTACTTAATAATAGAAGTTACATGCCCTTTTATAGGAAAAATTAGCAAACCGTAGCAAAACTTACCTAAAAATTAAAGTATTCTGAAAATTGGGGAAACTCCCAAAATTGAAAACTAGCAAGAAAAATAAGATATTCCCAATTAGAATCAACATAAACAGAATTACACGCTAAGAGTAATTCGTAATCTAATTATTACCTAAAATAGCAAAATTACTAAATTGAAGGCCTAAACAAATGAATTTGGCCAAAATCCACCATTAGTCACGATTAGGATGGTGAGTCTTGATCGCAGCACGATTCTGCTTTAGCCCACCAAGTTTGGACCTATTCCGGGCTCGTTGATAAATTGCCGAAATTGACAATTTTCAATTAGAAATTGTTTGGGCCTCTTAGGCTTTGACCGGTCCAATTGATTATAGAATTGGGCCTCTACTTGTTCTATATCAAAAACTAACGAATGCAAAAAAAAAAAAATTGAATAAGGACAAAATAGAAAAACCAAAAAATCAAAAACCGGTTTTTTACCCAAAGGAGACCTAAAGAAAAGATTCTATTTAAACCCAAAAAAGTTCGCTTTAGCCCCCACTTTCTTTCCATGCCCATCTTCAAAACATAAAGTTATTTCCCAAAATACCCTCTTCTTCAACCTAACTCTAAACTACGGCTGCAAACAAGCCGAGCCAAGCGAGCTCGGCTCGTTTTATGGGCTAAGCCTGATTAATTTACTTAAGTAAAGCCAATTGTTATTGGGCTTTTTTAAAAAAATTTAGATTTCGGTTATTATTTTTTATTTTTTTCTATTCCCCTCCTCGAGATAAATCAATAATCAATAAAAATTTAACGCAAAGCTAACAAACGGGGAAAAAAAATTGAATAATGACAAAACTCAAAAATCCTGTTTAGCCCAAAAAGCCAAAGTTTGCATTTTTGGAATACTCAACCTTAGACTAGAAGTGCTAGAGAGTTTTTTTTTTTTTTTTTGGCTGAGGTAACGAAAAATACAGTGTGTTACTTAGGTTTTAAATAGATTCGCCTTTAAGGCTTTAAGAGGAAGAAATTTTTTTTTGTTTATCTGACCCAAGAAAAAGATAGCCCCTATGTTTTCTCCGTACGGCAAGTCCTCCAAGTCAACGAGGTGGGTAGTATAGTCATTCCAAATCTTTGGCACCCATATCGGAATAACACCCACATACCGGGGGTAATACCGTAAACAAATCACCGGAATCTATTAATGAAACCATAAATGCAAGAAGACAACGTGAAAAGTTCTCAAAATTGTCCAAAAAAAACATTGGCCATGTTCGGTCAATGGGTTTAGTTTAGTGTTAATAATGTAAGTATGAGTAATGAGTAGAGAGAGATAGAAAAAAAAATAATGATATAAGCAAATCTAAAACAAGATCAAAATTGCCTCAAAACTCTCAAACGAACACAGTTATTGTAGTCCAAATTCACAATTACTAGACAAGATAGTTATCCGAGTTAGTCGTGTAGCCACTTTTATAGAAATGAGATTAAGAGTTTGACTCATAAACAAAGAAGGCTAGTTCTTATAATTTACTAACATCTAATAGTTATTTATACTGTGTATATCGAATGACTAAAAATAATTCACAGTTATTGATTTTTGTCATGTAAATTTGAACCATTAATTTTTGTTTCCTCAATCTTTTGGTGTTCTCCCTGCTCCCCAGTGCCAAAATCAAGAAAATTCCTAGATATCAGGCTTCTGTGTCTGTGACTAGAATCATTGGATACTACCCAGCAGAAACGGGATCACTTTCTCTCTCCTCCTCCTCCTCCTCCTCCTCCTCTGTCACTTTCTCTCTCTTCACTCTACTCCCCCAACACCACCGCCACCACCACCTGCCATTACCACTCACTTCCCCCACCTTCCTTGCCTCCTCCTCCTCTCAAACTAGAAAACCCAATTTTACAGCGAGAAACAATACATACATATAGATACATATACAGCTATTTATACAGAGAGAGAGACAGAGACAGAGACAGAGAGAGGGGGGGGTGTTTGTGTGTTTTTGTGTCTTTTACTTGTATACAGTATTGTTCTATTCTGCTTTTTGTATTCCCTGTTTTCTGAGATGCTGCGTCGGTAAAATTATTATGCCAACAGTTAGGGTTGTGAAGTAAAAAATTCGGAGCAGAAAAATGAGTGCTCTGTGTTAGTTGCTGAAGCGATAACAGATTATCAAGTCTTGAGCAGATTATCAAGTCTTGAATAGAACTTGATGATTTCGTTTCTACTGTTCTGAAGTGAGATCTATCGAAAAGTAATCTGATTTCATTTGATTCTCTGTGAGTGAAGAAACAAAGAACGAGATTTTGAAGTGCGAAATTAGCTTCATTCCATCCTTATTTGGAACGAGATTTGAATTGCGGCATTTTTTTTAGGGGTACGAATCAGAGCGAGCTTACGCGCGGCTCAATTGAGGTCTGAGGTCGATTAGAGTTCAAAATGGATTCAGATCGACAGATTCACCAATACAGTCACGATACTAATCAGCAGCAGCTGCAAAGGAATCATCAACCTGCGAGTTCTGGATTGATGCGGTACCGATCCGCTCCGAGTTCATATTTCGCAAATCTAATGAGCAGTAGTGGTCTTGGCAATGATGTTGTGGAAAACTGCGACGAATTTCTAAACCCTAGCCAAGCCAGTCCAGAAACAGAGCGGATTTTATCGAGGTTCATGTCTGGTGGTGGTACAGAGGAAGACTCGTCCTCTCACAGTCTACGAGGTATTCAACAAAATGCTTCAGTTAGCGAAGCATTGCAATCACAATTTCCAACGGATTCTGTGAAACACGGAGCTGAGATTTTTGGTCACGGTGATCAGCAACAGAACAGTAATTACTCTTCTGGTTCGCATATGATGTATCATAACTCAGTGGCTTCTAATTCGGAGATCGACAACTCGTTTAGAATGGGAAGTTTGCCTCAAATAAAAATCGGTGGTGGTGGTGGCGGTGGTGGTGGTGGTGGTGGAAATTCTAATCTTATTCGTCACAGCAGTTCGCCGGCTGGATTTTTCTCCCATATTAATGTTGAAAATGGTAACCATCTTTAGCTTCTAGCATACATTTATTTCATATCCTGCTTATAACGCAATACGAATTACATATATGTACAAAGAAATTGTTTTTCGAAATAATGCTTCAAGGACATGAAACTCTTGTACCTGAAGGTACTGCTTAGTACCCGGTGGACATGAAACTCTTGTCTCACATATTTAGTTGGACATTCACAAATTAGACATATTTTGTACTTTGACCTTAACATTAATTTTGCATTGACATCCTATATGAAGTATAAAATTTCCTAAGGTACCATGTAAACACCACTTGTGTAACGAAATAAAGAGAAATATAGCAGGTAGTATGAGGTTTTTGGTGAGTCCCTTTGTGGAGATGAAACATAGTAGATTCTTGAGATGGAAATAGAGGAATGTGATGCTTAGATATTGCACCCGGCATCTATACCCGACTCTACGGAAAATAGTGATCCATGGGTAGAATTAGGAGCTAGTATCACTCTTTGTGAGTAATTAATCAGATATGTCCGCCATTGAGGTAGTTTAAGTCTGATTTTTAGCTGTGTGATCAATTGGGGTAATTTAAGTATGATATTCATTTTCTATGTGTGATTTTCGCTGACTCATAGTGAGAAAGTCTGTTGGTTGATAGTTAACCATAGCTGTTCGAGTTTTTTATTCCCGACTTTGTTTCCTTTACCAGTTTCATCTCTCAAATAGTTGTGTGAATATAATTGAGAACAAAGGCTGAAATTATTGAGAGCAATTGGCAGGTTATGGCGCTATGAGAGGCATGGGGAATTTCGGAGGTGGTAATGGTACTACTGCAGAAGCATCCTTTCCCTCTCCGAGCAGATTGAAACGCCAAACCCAAATGGACTTCTCATCAGCCCCAAATTCTTCTGCTTTAGGACGAATGACTCCTATCTTGGAAAACCGTAGCAAAAGCATGGAAATAACTGGTTTCCCAATCGGCTCTTGGGACGATTCATCCATTATTTCCGACAGTTTCCTGAAAGAAATTGAAGAAGACGATGACAGAAAGGCATTCTCTGTCATGAATAATGCATCAGAGAATCAGGTACTTTTGTTTTCTGTTCAAAAGTTATCTGATTTTACTCCACATGTTTGATCTGACCATAACTCCTCCTCTTTGCCAGAATGCTGAAGGTGGGAATCGACCTCCCCATATGTTGTCTCATCACTTGAGTTTGCCAACAAGTTCAGCAGAATTGTCTGCTATGGAAAAGTTATTGCATTTTCAAGATTCTGTTCCTTGTAAGATACGAGCCAAGCGGGGTTTTGCCACTCATCCGCGAAGCATTGCTGAAAGGGTATGGATTTCTTCCCTTTGGTCGCTGTTTTAGCTGCACATGTTATAAAACTGATTATAAACATTAATCTCTCTTTGCGTTCTTGGACTTCGTTCTCTCTAATCTATTGGTGGAAATGAAATTCACATGGCGATGTTTTCATTTTCCTCTATTTATTTTTCAGGTCAGACGAACTCGAATTAGTGAAAGAATAAGGAAATTACAAGAGCTTGTTCCAAACATGGACAAGGTAGAAGCTTTCACTTGGCATTTTTTCTCTTACTAATTGCATTCTAAACCCAAGAGCTGAATTTTTCCTAAATGTCTTCTTTTGCAGCAAACAAACACTTCAGACATGTTGGATTTAGCTGTTGATTACATTAAAGAACTACAGGGTCAACTACAGGTATAATACAGCATTTTAGTTGAAACCCGCAGTGCCTTTGGAAAACAAAATACCACATTGATCAACTTCTAATTGTTTTGTTGCATTTGAATGTTTCAGATACTTACGGAAAATCGAGCGAAGTGTACGTGTTCGAATAAGCAATAGCTCAAAACTCCGAAGGCACAGGCTTGATGAGTATAATTGCTTCTCTGTAAAAAGTAAGGAATGAAACCAGAATGAAGATGGAAAACAAGCTTTTGGTTCTCTTGGGAAGATAATGAGTTCATGTAATCTATGTACTGTACTACTCTACCGTTCCAAATTGTTCATTATAATTTTGGTGTATTGATGCAAAAATGGAAGCTTATTTGTGCAGTGATTCTCAAATTCAATGGGTCCCAAAAAGACATTAGCTCCATTGGTGTTTTTATCGTCTCTTTCCAAGATGGAAAAATTATGTAATGGTGACCCTAACGTATTGTGCAGGGAACAAGTAGGGTTCCCATCTGTCTTATTAAAACTTTTTTTCCAATAATTGACGGTGGCATTTTTGGTTCAATACTTCACCTTGAAATTATGTAATGGTGACCCTTGAAATCAAAACTCTAACCTCCTTAAAAACCCTTGGGCACTAGACCACCCTGATGTGTGTGGAAATTTTATATCAACTCAAAGTAAATTGGTAATGAGTGAAGAGATCCCGATCATGGTTGTCAGAATCGCACGATTCACAATTCAATTTACGATTCGATTCACAGTTCCATGTAAAAATGATACGAATCTATAGGTTAATCAAGGTTGATATAGAATCGGAGGTGAATCGTCCGATTCACGGTTAGATTCGCAATTCGATTCCTGATTCATGCAAAAACAATTCGAATCTTTAGGTGAATCAAGGTTTATCACAACTTTCATTCGACAATATGAAACCACTTTTGCTATTTTTGCCTTGTTTTTTTTTTAATAGAAAAGTAAGAATATGAGATCATATAGTACGGGAAATCATATTCCTTATTCAATGGAGACGTATCTACCATGGATATGTAATTTCACAAATCAATCTTTATGGTTCTTGTATCCTCTAAATCATAGACCAGGGCATGGCTCTAAGGCTTGGACTAACCCACATTTGTTGCCATATAAGTTAGTTCCCTACCTATTAAGGCTACAAGCTTTATTTTGTAAACTTTTTATTATGAATTCATAACATTTATATGCATATATCGATGTCACTATAGTATTTATTTTGCTATGATGCCATGTGATCATTAATTTAAGAAAGCAATCTAAAATAGTATGTATTTTAGCTTAAATTTTTCAAATTTTACAATGTATCTTTATTTATGTAGAGGCATAGATTACATTTTGCAATGTATTTGTGAAAGTTGGACCGAATCGTTACGAATCACGATTCGATACGAATCATGATTCGGAAAAGGGTCAATTTTATTCTCCATTCAATTCGCGATTTGACAACCTTGGTCCCGACATATATTTAAGTGATCACTCATTCCATCTCCAAGCAATGTGGGACTAGAATTGTAACGCCCCCATTATTTGGGCACGTTAATTATTATTACAATCCAAATTAAAGTTTAAACCCAAACTTTAATACAAACGATACAGTTCTCATAAACTAAATAAATAGCAACCGGAGTAATTCTAGGGCCTCGTCTATCCCTGCGCCGGGTCATTCCCCATTCCGCAAAATTCCCTGATTTCTCGTCCGGTTCCCGTGAAGCGGTTGCCTCGCCCATTTAGATAGTCTAGCATAATACGTCCGAGTCGCATAGGCAACATCATGGTATTATGCCAGGGTTACACGAAGGCAACACCGTGAGCCAGGCTCAATAGTTTACTACGCTAAGCTTCTAAGTAGCAATTCTAGAACAATATTTTCATGAACAGCATATATATCTTATGAACAGTAAATCATATCATGCATCATGCGTGTCCATGCGGATCAGAGTAAATATGCGCAGTAAGATGGTGTCTCGTTTCAGTGTCTCAAAACTGTGCTACGTGTCACTTTCTCGAAAATTCTCATTTCGTTTCTCAAAAACACATTTCATTTATCAATCGTTTTTCCCAAAAACTCAGTTTTCTCAATACGGTGCCATTCCGGCATTCTTCTTCAAATTTCATTAACTCCCACCGCTCACGAAAGTTATTGGTCCGTTTACGCCTCCTACCGGATGGTACCAACCTTTCCGCCGAGGTCCCTACCGTCGTGCATCACCGAACTTAATGTACTGTTTGCACGGTCCGTTCACCTCGCTGACTCACACGACACAGTCCCGGCCGTCTTGCATCACCGAACTTAACAGCCTGTTTGCAAGGTCCGTTCACCGTGTATTGTGCACGCTTAGCCCAACATCCTAGTTCTCTCTCCGCTGGAAGGAAGTGGCGCCTGGCCGCACTATGTAATCGTACCATTCCTCCAAATTCTCTCCGCGAATTTGAGGTGGCAACAAATCATCTCATCACATTTCATCTCATTTCATTTCTCCAAAATCTCATTTCATTTCTCAAAAATTTCATTTCTCATTCCAAACTCATTTTCAATCTCATCTCTATTTTCTCATCAATAAATATTAAATTTTAAGGTCCGGTGACATAACGTTATCGCAGACGTGTTTAGGTGTCACATGCTCAATCATGCTCATGCAATATCTCACAATTCTCTCTAAATTCACATTCTTTCAAAATCACATTTCTCACATAAAATCATGCACAAAATATACCAACTCTCTAAATAATTTTGTTTCCTCTAGAAACTTTTCCCACATAAAATCATACATTCTAATACGCCAATTTCCCTCAAAATAATATTCCTTCTAGCAATTTTCTTCACATAAAATCATATACTTTAATATTCTCCAAAAATAATATTTCTATTTCTCTCAATTTAATTCTCATCAAAAATCTCCAAACTATTTTATTTCTCCTCCAAAGAAATAAAATAAATCAATTTGCTCTTTTCAAAAATAGTTTAAACCCAACTATTTTCTAGAAATCCCCTTGTCAAAATCCACCATAACTACTTATAGACTTCCAAAATAAATATTTACAACTCTCCAAAAATATTCTTTCTATTTTTTCTAGAAACTTTCTTCTCAAATATTCTCAATAATTTATCTTTTTCATATCTAGTAAAAATCACAACTTTTCTTCTAGAAAAATCACCAAATAAACCCACTACATACTTTATAGAAATCTTTCTAGAAATCTATATGATTAATTCTCTCTTTTATAAAATTCAACTCCATACTTTCTTGTCAAAAACAACCACTAGACTTTTCTTTCCAACAAATCTCTTAATAAGGCAATTTCATCATTTATCTAAGAAATAATATCTCGAATAACAACCAATAAGTAAGACAATCAAGATTTATTATTTCTTTCTAGAAATAATAACTTAATCATACTAGAATCTTGTCTAGTGAAACATATCTACTAATTAACTTCTAATCACTTCTAATCACCTTCTAATCGCTTCTAATTTCACTAATCCACTTCTAATTTCACTAATTAACTTCTAATTCCATGAAGAACTATTTTAATTTGAACCTCATAACATGCTTGTTAAACTTTCTAAATGAAAGTACTCTTTCTAAATTACTAAGAAACATACTTTAGTCACTTAACTTATGCATAAATTAACTTAATCAAACTCCATAATCATGCCTAGAAACTTAATTAGAACAACATATTTAAACTAGAAATAGCTAATTAGAATAGTAGTTTAGTAAACTACCTTAGTTTTCCGGGTGTAAACCGGAAGCCGATTAGCAATCCTTTGGAGAAGAAAGCCCTTAAACTACCTAGCTAACTTACTAATCAACCTAGTAAGTAGCTAATTAAAACTAAAATATGGTGGCTAAAAGGTGGTAGGAATATTTGGTTTGTTGGGAAAGTAGGAAGATAAATAACAAGTGTGGGGCATGGGGTGTCCAAATGAACCAAGAGGGTGGTATTTATAGATAAAGAGTGACCTCTCCTCCCCTCCTCAAAACTTTCGGCCTCCCCCCTCTCTCTCTACCGAAAATTTTAGGTGTGGTGCATGTATGGGAGTTATGGTGATGTTGTGTTGGCAAATAGAAGTACATAGGTGGCAAGTCTAGGTCTAGGTAGGAATCTAGGTAGGTGTCTAGGTATCTAGGGCTAGATTCTTGGCTAGAATGAACCATTTTAGGGTAGATACAATGTAGATACAATGGTGGGGGAAAAACGCGTTCCGTTGTGTAGGTTTTTGCGCGGTCGTCTTAGTTACGGGGTGTTTTTAGGAGCTAATATGAACCAATGGTGTGTGAGTCCATTAAATGGCTAAGAGGGTAGCCATAACTAGCTAGGGCTAGGTGGATTATTCCTTCCTTAATTTAAGGGAGTTTGTCCCTAGCTTACTTGGAAGCCAAGGCCTACAAAATATAGGCTAGGATGGGTGTATTGTGTACAAATGCATGTATTGTGTGGGTATGTGTAGTGTACTCCAAAAATAGTAAGGCTTATTCTAACTAATGTTGGTTACAAAACCTTAGGTTTAGTTGGCCACCTCATCAAACCATTGCTTGCACAATTGTACAAAGCAATAACTCATGCATGTGCATGTGTACTAAGGTGCATGCACACACACACACTCTCTCTCTCTCTCTACCGAACCCTCTCTCTCTCTCTCTCTCTCTCTCTCTAACTCTCTAACTTGGTCAAATTCCAAGTTCCAAAGGAGAGGAATCTCTTACATGACGTACTATGGTGATAAGATGGATGAGAGCTAGTAGGATTCGGACACTAGTCGGGGTCTCCGAATGCTACAATAGTGTAACGGATGCTCTACTCGGTCTCGTATACGTGTACGCATGGCTGGAAATTGAATTAAGGAAATAAATAACAATTTAATAGGAAATTATTTCAATAAACCGAAAATTAAGTTAGTTAATTAACTTATTTAACGAAATTTTCATTTACGAAAATTAGGGTCGTTACAAGAATACTTGAACATGTGAAAACTTTATATCTAAGCAATGTGGGACAACTATACTAATGCCTCTCTCACGTGCAACCACATTTAGGTATTTCACATGTGACCATTCTTTTGGTTATGTCATCTGGGTTGTGACCATGATTTAGTTTTTGTTATAAAATTTTGGGATAGATTGGGTCTGGTCTGATATCACGTGGAAAATTTGTATCCAAGTACATGTAACCAAAAGTACCAAAACTACACGGAAACTGAGGAATAAGAACTTTTTCGGTACATAAGATATGACCTAGCACAGATACTAAGGAATACGAACTTTTTGGTACATAAGATATGACCTAAGTGGGCACCTCGACTAAGTTTTAGAGATCAATTTCATTGTCCGCTAAGAAAGGAGCTCAATTAAAACTGGAGCAAAGCCTCGTATTGGTCGTTTTCTCTAGTGGATGGGATGATATGTTGTATTGCAAGTGACTCTTATGTAATGGTATATGCTAAAGTGTTCTTCATTCCTTCGTCTTTGATAATTCACATCTTACACTCCATCTTCATTTGAGTTTTGTTCCAAAGTAAAAAGGTTTCATTCACATTATTCTGTAGGAATTTCCTGGTCCCTAAATTATGACCGTTAGTGCTGCTTGGTTATTAAAGTTCACAATTTTCCTTATATGGTCCCTGAACCTTTGAATTTGCGTATCCGTTCTAATTAATAATTATTGTCTGATTAACGCGAAACCTATTCAATATCAACTAACAATGAAAACAATTTTCTCAACGAATTCTCTAATGTAGTTGCTGAAAACAATAGAATGGGTCATATTTAGAGCAATTGACCTCACCGATTTTAGAAAAAGTCTATTATGTGCAATTTAATTAGTCACATTCTTGAGGCCGGGGACACTCTAATGCCCGAGTCGGTTATAATTCACAGGAAGACACGCATGTCGAGAGTCTTGTCTTGAATGGCAATCGTGATGCTTGATTGGAAGTAGGTGGATGTTCAAAAGTAGAGAAAAAAGGGAAAGTGGTATTAAATTTGGAAACTACGAAATGGAGAAAAGTGGAAGAAAAGAAAACTTTTGGGGGCAGAGTGGGATTGAGGAAAGGGTAGAATGAGTGAGCACAGCTGGATGAATCGCTTTGGTTGGTTGGGCCCCGACTGAGCATTTTTAAGTGAGTGCCATATCATGGATGACGCCATCATCTTTGCCATTCTCAAACAATAAAAGTTGAAGCATTGCAATCACAATTTCCAACGGATTCTGTGAAACTTTGGTCACGGTGATCAGCATCAGCAACAGTAATTAATCTTCTGGTTCGCATATGATGTATCATAACTCAGTGGCCTCTAATTCGGAGATCGATAACTCGTTTAGAATGGGAAGTTTGCCTCAGATGAAAATCGGTGGTGCTGGTGGTGGAAATTTTAATCTTATTCGTCACAGCAGTTCACCGGCTGGATTCTTCTCCCATAATAATGTTGAAAATGGTAAGTACCTTTAGCTTCTTGTGTACATTTATTTCATATCCTGCTTAGAATCTACAATATGATTGACATAAGGGCTAATTTAGCTAAAACATGGTTTTTGGTTTTTTCGTTTCATTTTTATTAAATTTTTTTTTAGCATTTGTTAGTTTTACGTCAAGATTTTTTGGTTTTTGGATTCTTCTCGGCTTAATCCAAGTGTTTCGGTTTTATTCAAAAAAATATTTGGTTTGACCTTAAATTTATACTTGTTAGATTCGTTTCGCCGAGAGGAATTCAGAAACCACAAAATCTTGACAAGAAACTAACAAATGCTACAAAAAATTGCATGAAGACGAAACCAAAAAATCAAAAACCACTTTTTAGCCAAATTAGCCCATATATGTAGAGAGATTGTTTTTCGAAATAATGCTTCAAGGACATGAAACTCTTGTACCTGAAGGTACTGCTTAGTACCCGGTGGACATGAAACTCTTGTCTCACATATTTAGGCCCAATTTTCTAAAAGATTTTAGCATCCAGGTGTTAAAATTATAATATTTGAAATCAAAAAATGAAGTAGTTCCGTATATCGTTTTTTGAATTTTTTTGCACCAAATTAAAGTAAACGTGAAGTACTTAAATTTGATGCCAAAAAAAATCGAAAAATGATACACGAAACCACTTCATTTTTTTATTTGAAATATCATAATTTTAGCACCTAGTGCTAAAATCTTTTGGAAAACTAGTCCTTAGTTGGACATTCACAAATTAGACACATTTTGTACTTCACATTAATTTTGCATTGAGATTCTGTATGAAGTATAAAATTTCCAGAGGCACCATGTAAACACCACTTGTGTAAAGAAATGAAGAGAAATATAGTGGGTAGTCTGAAGAATTTGGCAAGATCCGTTTTGGAGATGAAATATGGTAGATTCTTGAGATGGAAATAGAGGAAAGTGACGCTTAGCTATTGCACCCGGCACCTATACCCGACTCTAAGGAAAATAATGATCATCCCATATTTTGATTAAACAAAGGAAAACAAATTAAATTGGGAGAATTAAGAGCTAATACTGTATTAATCTTTGTGAGCAATTAATCAGATATGTGAGCAATTGAGGTAGTTTGTCTGACTTTAAGTTGTGCAATCAATTGGGGTAATTTTTTAACTATGATATCCCATCTTGTATGTGTGATTTTCGATGAATCATAGTGAGAAGAGAAAGTTTGTTGGTTGATAGTTTACACTAGCCGTTTGAGTTTTGTGATTCTTGACTTTGTTTCCTTTACCAGTTTCATCTTTCAAATAGTTGTGTTGTGTGAACATAATTTAGAGCAATTGGCTGGTTATGGCGCTATGAGAGGCATGGGGAATTTTGGAGGTGGTAATGGTACTAATGCAGAAGCATCCTTTCCCTCTCCAAGCAGATTGAAACGCCAAACCCAAATGGACTTCTCATCAGCCCCAACTTCTTCTCCTTTAGGGCGAATGACTCCTATCTTGGAAAACCGTAGCAAAAGCATGGAAATAACTGGTTTCCCAATCGGCTCTTGGGACGATTCATCAATTATTTCCGACAGTTTCCTGAAAGAAATTGAAGAAGACGATGACAGAAAGGCATTCTCTGTCACGAATAATGCATCAGAGAATCAGGTACTTTTGTTTTCTGTTCGAAAGTTATCTGATTTTACTTGACATGTTTGATCTGACCATAACTACTCCTCTTTGCCAGAATGCTGAAGTTGGGAATCGACCTCCCCATATGTTGTCTCATCACTTGAGTTTGCCAACAAGTTCAGCAGAATTGTCTGCTATGGAAAAGTTATTGCATTTTCAAGATTCTGTTCCTTGTAAGATCCGAGCCAAGCGAGGTTTTGCCACTCATCCGCGAAGCATTGCTGAAAGGGTTTGGATTTCTTCCCTTTGGTCGCTGTTTTAGCTGCACATGTTATAAAACTGATTATAAACATTAATCTCTCTTTGCGTTCTTGGACTTCGTTCTCTCTAATCTATTGGTGGAACGATGTTTTCATTTTCCTCTATTTATTTTTCAGGTCAGACGAACTCGAATTAGTGAAAGAATAAGGAAATTACAAGAGCTTGTTCCAAACATGGACAAGGTCGAAGCTTTCACTTGGCATTTTTTCTCTTACTAATTGCATTCTAAACCCAAGAGCTGAATTTTTCCTAAATGTCTTCTTTTGCAGCAAACAAACACTTCAGACATGTTGGATTTAGCTGTTGATTACATTAAAGAACTACAGGGTCAACTACAGGTATAGTACAGCATTTTAGTCGAAACCCACAGCGCCTTTGGAAAACAAAATACCACATTGATCAACTTCTAATTGTTTTGTTGCATTTGCATGTTTCAGATACTTACGGAAAATCGAGCGAAGTGTCCGTGTTCGAATAAGCAATAGCTCAAAACTCCGAAGGCACAGGCTTGATGATTATAATTGCTTCTCTGTAGAAAGTAAGGAATGAAACCAGAATGAAGATGGAAAACAAGCTTTTGGTTCTCTTGGGAAGATAATGAGTTCATGTAATCTATTTACTGTACTACTCTACTGTTCCAAATTGTTCATTATAATTTTGGTGTATTGATGCAAAAATGGAAGCTTATTTGTGCAGTGATTCTCAAATTCAATGGGTCCCAAAAAGACATTAGCTCCATTGGTGTTTTTATCGTCTCTTTCCCGGATGGAAAAATTATGTAATGGTGGCCCTGACGTATTGTGCAGGGAACAAGTGGGGTTCCCATCTGTCTTATTAAAACTTTTTTTCCAATAATTGACAGTGGCATTTTTAGTTCAATACTTCACCTTGAAATTATGTAATGGTGACCCTTGAAATCAAAACTCTAACCTCCTCAAAAAGAAAAAAAATTGGGTGCGTGTAGGGCAGGGTACACGCGTGGTCTTCTTGGTAGATCCGGCCGTCCAAAAAAAAACGAACGCCGGTACCGGTTGGAACCTATTTTATTTTTCATTTTTTTTTTTTTAAATCCATCCCAAGACTTTTCAATCCGGAACCCGTCCCGTCGCGTTTTTGGGCCGGGCGGACGGATCGATCTGAAAGCTACATTGCACAGTGGTGCACCCCATTTGCACTCAAAATCTTCTCAAAAACCTTAAAAACCCTTGGGCACTAGACCGCCGTCTGGATGGAGACTACCCTGACGTGTGTGGAAATTTTATATCAACTCAAAGTCAATTGGTAATTAGCGACGAGGTCCCGACATATATTTAAGTGATCACTCATTCTATCTATAAGCAATGTGGGACTAGAATACTTTAACATGTGAAAACTTTATATCTAAGCAATGTGAGACAACTATTCTAACACATCTCTCATGTGCAACCGCATTTAGGTATGTCACGTGTGACGAATTTTTGGGTACGTCATCCTGGGGTGTGAGCTTGATTTAGTTTTTGTTATAAAATTTTGGGATACATTGGGTCCGCTCTGATATCACGTGAAAAATTTATATCCAAGTATATGTAACCAAAAGCAAAAATGATATGTGCAAGGAAGAATTGCAGGAATCACGCAAGGAAGGCCCGAAGAGGCCTAGTACGGATCCCAGACGGCTAAATTGAGCCGTTCAAAAATTTTAAAAACACATTTCGAGTGGGCTTGCAAGAAACCAACTCCATTCGATATGTGTTGATGCTTAATCTAAACTTTCATTTTTGAATGGCTCGGATGAAAAATGAAAAAATAAAAGTTTGGATCAAGCATCTAAACATATCAGATGGTGCTGATTTTTAGCAAGCCCACTCGAAATGTGTTTCTAAAATTCTAGAGCGGCTCCGATTAATCGTTCGAGATCCATACTGGGCCCCGCAAGGCCTTCCCTGCATGATTCTTTGCAAATATTTTCCTTGCGTATAGCATTTTTGAACCAAAAGTGCCCAAACCAAAAATGATATTTGCAAGGAAGATTTGCAAAGAATCATGCAAGGAAGGCTCTACGAGGCCCAATACAGATCTCAAACAGCTGATCTGAGCCGCTCAAAAAATTTAAAAACACATTTCGAGTGGGCATGTGAGAAACCAGCTCCATCCAATGTGTGTGGATATTTAATCCAAACTTTTATTTTTGAATGGCTTGATTGAAAAAAGAAAAAATGAAAGTTTGGATCGAGCATCGAAACATATCGGATGGAGCTAGTTTTTAGCGGGCCTATTCGAAATGTGTTTCTAAAATTCTTGAGCGGCTCGGATTAGTCGTTCGGGATCCATACTCGGTTCTGTATGGCCTTCCTTGCGTGATTCTTTGTAAATCTTTTCCTTGCATATAGCATTTCTGGTGCCGAAACTCCATGAAAACTGAGGAATAAGAACTTTTTCGGTACATAAGATATGACCTAGCACATATACTGAGGAATAAGAACTTTCCCGTACATAAGATATGACCTAAGTGGGCACCTCGACTAATTTTTAGAGATCAATTTCATTGTCCACCTGTTTACACATAAAATTAACCAATCCAATGATTAATTGACACGTAACCAAAAGTGCCAAACGTTGGCAATTACACGTCAATGAAGACACACTGGATTAATAAGATATAACGCACCAAATACGATGTCGTATTACGTCTCAATTTAGAAAGGTAGTTATTGGCAGTTACAAGCCATTACTAAAATAGAGATTGGCCTCGAAGCCATGATATCAACTGCTGAACGCACAAGCTCCACGTGTAAACTCAAGAAACAAGGCGATTGGCAGTTAGAACACGTGGAATTCTTCTGGGAAGCAGTTATTTCCCTGAACACGTAATCATTTTAGTTTGCTTAAACAACCGTACAGATTCAAAATCAAAGCTTTTGGAGGAAGAATTAGAAGAATTCAAATTCAGACGTGAAGGAAGGAGTAATCGCCAACTTCGAGGAGTGGAAGTTAGAGTTGAAGCAAGCCAATGTTCAAATTCATTGGCGGGAAGTTCGAATTGCAAGCAGCGGCGTCTATAAATAGAAGAAATTGAAGAAGTTAAAGGCCCCCGGACAAATCTTCAACAAACAGCTATCAAAAAACTGATGCTTGGTTTGTTCATTGGCAAAGTAGTTTAGGATTTCGAACTCAGTTCGAAGTAGATTAGGAAGTAGTTAGGATTAATTTCGATTGTTCCTATAACAATCACCCCTATCTCGATTGTTCCTGTAGCAATCAACCGTTCAAAGTTCTTGTATTTGAAGTGGAAGACAATTTCGAAGTAAGTTTATCTTTGATTTATTAATCGAAGTGTCTTGTTTCTTTTTTGTTCTTGATTTCCTAAAGTTTGTTGGTTTACATTTCTTCACTTGTTGAGAAAATCCTCTTAATTGAGGTAATTGAACCAATAAAACACAATCGCCTGATTAGATTTGGTTTTTCCAAAGTTAATCTGAGGGAGGAGATTCAAACTCTCTCTGGCACGCTCGCACACAATTATTTTCCATTGCAAAGAAGTAAAAGAACCAAACACCACCAAGAAAGGGGTGTAGACACCAAAATTTCGGCGCTGCCTAACCACCGTCCAATTAAAAGTCAAGCATTGGTCAACATTTTCACATGTACTGGGTCCGTCAAATTTATGGGCTTGGTTCTTTTGAAGATTTGTGGAAGATCAAAAATACAATGGGCTAAATTGATTTGCCAAATACGTCAAGAAATTGGGCTAGCCCAAATGTGCAGGCCCATTTAAAATAACCCAACAAAAAAGGTTAAATAATTAATAAATATATTATTTACCTTTTCGGGTTAATGTCATTTCCTAAAAGTAATAAAAGAAGTCAAATTTCTTTTAGGAAATGAAACCAAATCAATCTTCTTGATTGAGGTTAAATTATCCTAATTGATAATCAAATCATCTTGATTGATTATCAATTATCCTGATTTGTAATTAAATCAAATTAATTATAAATTATACCAAATTTAAACCACATCTTCATATGAAGAAGAAAAAAACTTCTCACTGTCAGCTGGGCATTCAACCAAAGCTCTCAAGCAATTCCTCAACAACTTACGTAGAATCATCAGGTACCAAGAACAACGTGCCGATTTCTTCACAATTTCTTCACCCAGCAACTTAAATCCTTCAAAAAATCGAAGTACTTTTCAAACACATGCAGCCACAACTTGCAAAGAATCATCAAGCACAAAAAACATGTCGATTTCTTCACAAGTTCAACATCCAACAAATCAAAGCCATCTCCAAACTTTGTTCTTCAGTTCATTCAATTTGAAGAGACAAAGAAAATTGTCATTTGTGCGATTCAACAACAAGCGTCCAAGCCGTTGAAACTCACAGGAGATCGAATCAAAGGAATATCTTTTGCTTTTTATTGTAAAAGAGCATTAATTAGAAATTGTAACCCTTGCATTAAATTGAAAATCAATAAAAATTATTATTTTGTGCATCTTTTTCTTGTCTCTATTACAAGACTTGAATTAATTTGTGTGTTACAAGGGGCTCAATTAAAACTAGAGCACAGCCTCATATTGGTCGTTTTCTCCAGTGGATGGATGGGATGAAATTCTATATTGCAAGTGACTCTTATGTAATGGTATATGCTAAAGGGCTCTTCATTCCTTCATCTTTGATAATTCAAATCTTACACTCCATCTTCTTATGTGTTTTGTTCCTAAGTAAAAAGGTTTCATTCACATTATTCTTTAGGAATTTTCTGGTCCCTAAATTATGACCGTTACTGCTGTTTGGTTATTAAAGTTTACAATTTTCCTATATGGTCCCTAAACCTTTGCATTTGCCAATCCGTTCTAATTAGTAATTGTTGTCTGATTAACGCGACACCTATTCAATATCAACTAACAATGAAAACAATTTTCTCAATGAATCCTCTAATGTAGTTGCTGAAAACAAATAGAATGGGTCATACTCGGAGTAATTGAGCTTACAAATTTGAGAGACGTCTAATATGTGCAATTTGATTAGTAACATTCTTGAGGCTGGGGACACTCTAATGCCCGAGTCGGTTATAATTCACACGAAGACACGCATGTAGAGACTAGAGAGTCTGTCTTGTATGGCAATCGTGATGCTTGATTTGAAGTGGGTGGATGTTCAAAGTAGAGAAAAAGAAAGTGGTATTAAGGCTTGGTTTTCCAAAAGATAAAATGGACATTTGCTAAAATCACACCCTTGATTTTAGCAAATGAAATGGGAAGGTGATAAAATCTCCAATGAATCTAGACATATATATGTCCAGATTCATTGTCCAGATTCATTGGAGATTTTATCACCTAAAATGGACATTTGCTAAAATCACCCCTTTGATTTTAGCAAATGTCCATTTTATCTTTTGGAAAACCAAGCCTAAATTGGAAACTACGAAATGGAGAAAAGTGGAAGAAAATAAAACTTTTGGGGGCAAAAGTAGGATTGAAGGAAAGGATAGAATGAGTGAGCACATCTCTGGATGAAATGGATGAATCACTTTGGTTGGTTGGGCCCTGACCATTTAAGTGACTGCCATATCATGGATGATGTCATCATCTTTGCCAAATGTTTTTCATTTGTTAATAATATTGTACGAGAAAGCATTCTCAAAACATTAAAGTTAAGTGAATTAAAGAAAAAATAAGTTTAGTTCCATGTGAGTGATTTGTTTCCAAATAATCTTGCAAGAAAGCTAAAATTACTTCCTTTTTAGCGAAAACTGCTTCCAGTTGAAAAGTTGTAGTTGTGGGGTCATGCAACTTTTTTGGTTTGAACACAAAATAAGTTGTAGGAAAGTAATTTTCTTATCCTTTCCGTACAACTAATTAGAGCGTTGAATTTGGATTCCTTGAATTTCCATGAATTCGGGCTTGCTAATGGAAGGTTTGAAAAGGTTGAAAGTTCTCATTTTCTTCAAATCGTTCTTATAAGTTGACAAAATCTATAAATCCTTCAAATTCAGAAGGATGGCATGGATTTCTCTCTCATGCTGAACTTGGAACCCTACATTCACAACAAAGTTAGAAGTTCAATTTTCTAGGTTCAATGTACTAATAATTGTATTTTCTTTTTCATTCTTTTCTCTCTCTTTTTCAAAGAGGGTAGGATAGATGTAGTCTCATGTCCAAATTAAATTTTTTTAAAAAAAAAATTTTAATTGAGGTTGGAGAAATTTCCCAAAAAAGTACTCAATTTTTAACTAAGGCTAAGTTTCCACTATGGTATATTTGGTATTTTTTGGAACTGGGGGCTTGTAGTGAGCAACTCACTACAGGCGTGTAGTGAGTTTGACTGCCATCCATTCTTGTTTTGAATAGTTCAAATTTTAAATAAAATATTCGCGTGAATAGTTTATTTAAAGTCCGAACCGTCCAAAACCCTTCGGACAGCCCAGATTCATTCACTACACATTGTGGTAACTACAGGGCCCCCGTTGTTTAATCAACAAATCATTTTCCTCACATACATCAACTAATTTGACAATTTTTTGTTCAAGAATACCAAAACAACAACAACAATACATGTATAACAAAAATATCCAACAAGTGATTGGGCCCACCTCATAAATTCAAATCCAAGACATCCGATCTCTTGATAAAAAAGTTCAATGTTTGAAGAAGGTGGTTTTCATTAGGATGGATCTTATATCAAGGTACCTTGTACCCACGGTGTCAAAAAGAGTGTCGGCTTCTAGAGGCCACTGAATCTTCTAGTCCAGCCCACGGTCCTACCAAGGGCCCTCTCGATTATCCAGCCTTGATTTTCTAGCTCCTTGTGCATAGATTACTCATGAATCTGATTTTAATAATTCAGTATCTGATCCAAGAGACCGATCAATCCGGGACTTATCCGGATAATCAATCTCACCATTCATTAGTCGGGCCAAATTAAAATTGGCACAAAAGTTCCGTCTTGATTGACCCTACGCATGATTTATAGAATTGACCCAAAACAGGAATTTATAACACGGTTATAGGATAGACCAAAAGGTTCCTGAACCCCGCATTGTCAGGCGTCTACTACTGCAAGCGACATGATGTTATTTATTATCCTTTTTATCTAGCCTTCAAGCTACAGTGCCTCCATACATGGAAACATCAGCATGACAAAAGCCTCAAGCATAACTTGACTGCAATCACAAAAGCCTTCATACAAGAAAATGTCAACATGGCAATTGACAAGGCATAAACATATATACAAATGCTGAATTTGTACACTACGTACAGAGAAAATTGAATTATACAAGCTGAAATGAAGTGTTTCTGACTCATATTGTATGTACATTAACCAAGACAACCTTAAACAAGACGGAAACAGAAAAAAGAAAATCATATCCAATTGTTCGGCAGTGAAAAATCGTGGAACCTAAATGAGTTCTCTCCAGCAGTATCTCTACCAACCCTGTTTTCCGCAATTTCCCTCTCACTTGGAACTTCAGAAGATGAAGGAACAATCTGATTTGCACTTGGAGTGCTTGAGATTTGCATTCCCGGTGGAAATGGAAACACCGATGGGGAGGAATTAACCCGGAACCTGGTGGTGGCCCCACTTGAAGAAGCCAATGATCGGTCCCACAGGAAGACGTGGAGGGTGATAGGGACCCTAGCATGGAGGTGCAATGAGAGTTTTTGGCTGAGCGATACAGTATCAAAGCATCTGAGTGCACCTGTGGGGGAAACTATCCAGGGGAGTACTTTTTGGTTGGACACTCGGGAGATTACTAATAGTTTTGATGCTCTTATTGCCTCTTTGTATAGATTGCTGAGTCCTGATCGGGTTGAAGGTGCATTGTCATCTCCATCTATGACAGAAGAAATATAAATGAAACCCTGTAGCAACAAAGAGAAGATGAGAAAGACATGAAGGACAAGGCAAAGGAAACAAGTGAATAAAGGGAAACGGTTTTCAGACGAAATTTTTAGACGTAAATCAAAGTGGCATGATATGGTTGTAATTATGTACAAAAGTTTCATACGTGATTGATGTCTCATTTGGTGTTCTTTCAGTTCGAGTGAAAACACCAATCAATGTGGCTGAAATAATTGGTGTTTTAGCTTGAAATGAAAGACCATGCAATGACACATCATTGGGTGTGAAACTTCTGACTAGAAATTCTGTTTGTACAGCATACGAATGTCTATGTTCTAAAGAACTTAGAGAATGATGTGGGAGTAACATTCTTGAAATCATCAGCCACGTTGATGGGTCAGTGATTTGAAACTAAAATTCAAAAAATGCCAAATCCTTCTGGTTGAAAACTTTGCACATAATATCTTAAGGCTTGACCTGTCCTTATAAGATATTCTCGGAGATTTTCAAATGATTGTTTGTTGTTGTTTCTTTATTCAGTTTCTTTGTCCACTGCTGAAGTGATAAAACCAGAATCCAGTTCTAAGCATATTCTCTCAGGAGAGTTGCAAAGCAGATTTAGTTTTGATTTATTCTTCTCTTTGAACACCAAGATCTTCCATTTCTAAAAGTAAGCAGAACAGTTTTTCCCTATGGAGTTCTGAGATGCTTTCTTATCCTATGTTGCTATCTGCAAGCACAAAAATTAAATACTAACCTCTTCTGTGCGGCTAATGGCAAAACCAAGCTTCACGTCGGTTTCCTTGAGTTTCATCTCAAAAGGAATCTCTCCTCCAAGAGGAGAGTACCAGAGGCGAACTGCTCTGACTAAACCAATATCTACCCCGTGGTAATCCTCAAAACCATATAGGCTTGTATTCGCAAGATTTGTTAAATCCGATAAGGATCCAGCATTTACAGTAGAAGAAGCTGTCTCCCCAGATATCTATACCAAGATCAAAGAAGAAGAAGAGTGACATTTAAATTTATACGTAATTGTTAGTTAATTCAAATAGCTAAAGCTAATATAGATGAAAACTTTGGGAATAGCTAAATTCGACTAAATGATGCGATCAAGTTGTGCCACATAACATATACGACAAATTAATCTCGAGTTCTAATTGCATTTGGATGCGTCAAAAAAGGGAATGAATAGTTTCTAAAGGGATGAGAACAGAAGAGAATTAATACTGGTGATGATGAATGTGAGGGAACTCCATTAAGTATTTTAAACACTTGTTCCACATTTTAATTAACAAGTCCAAAGCCCCTCTTCCTCAAGGATGCCTCAGAACTAGAAACTCTTAAGTTATAGTCTGTCTTTCATCATCCTTTCTGGTACGAAAAAAATAGGTTACATGCATACATAACTGATATGATACGAATAACTAATGTAAACATCTAAACTCCTTCAAGAAAGAATGTGTATCTTTCAACAAAGAGATCTTTTAAAAGGAATGGATTCATACGTTATTTCTATTCTCGAGCTAATTCAACTCCAATAGGTTTTTATTCTTTAGAAAATCAAGGATGTTTTGTTACGCACATTCCCAAACATGGTACACTTCCAAACTGGTAAATTTAGTGATCCAGACAGACGCACAAAGTTTTTCCAGAAAATCCACTTATTGAGGTAACAATTTAGCGAATAAAACAGAAAATGTAAAAATTTTGGTTATGCTCCTAAAAATTTGTCGTGTATGAATAATTCGAAAATACATAGTTTTGCTACATATTTATCTCTTAAAAGAGTAAGTTTTAATGTTGTTATCCATAGAAGCCCCTACCCCAAGTGTACCACAATTTAGGCATGTGGCGTACTCTGTTCCCATTCCTCATACTGTTACAATTGGCTTTCTGGGTAACATATTGACACACGCATCCCTTGTAACCACAGCAATCAAAACTTATGCAGTTGCTCCATAACCACATAGTAATATTTTCAAATGACGCACTGCTTTAAGGCATTTGTCTTACAATGCTTTGGGAAATAAAGTACCTTGATAAGCAAGGATTCAGTCTGGATGTTCATGAAAACTACAGGCACCCCCGATGCCTGAGAGACATTAAGCCATGCATTTGCTCTAGCAAGACTGTCCTCCAAATCGTTGGGCCGAGAAGCAACTCTGTCTGAGACTTTAGGGAGGAAGATGATGGAATGGAAACAGCTTGAATTGGGAACCGGTAGCGACTCTTGCATTCTCCTCTCCCATGGGTACGAGACATATCCATCTTGAAGTTTGGTCATAGCTAATGCATTCACCATCCTTGATGTCCTTGAAGCTGCAATGCAATTTGGTTATATCATTTATGAGAGGAAAAGGGTAGACAATAATAAGATACAAAAAGTGTAGAGTTCTAAAGCTTCGGTTTCTGAATCAAAAAGGAAAGGAATAGCTCGCAAGTGAAGTTTTAGATTATGTTCTAAGATGCAACATAGAAAATTTTTGAAGTCATTCTGCAATGTCAAGAAATTGTATGCAATTAGACAATTTCCCACAATAAGCCGTGATGTAGAAAGGCAATTTAACTTTTGAATTCACAAAGCACCTATCCACTGATCAAATAGACCTGAGACTCATATGAAGCCATTCACCAATAAATGTCATGATGTTCAAACAATGTGAACCGTAATAATCTACAATCACCGGGCATGTTTGTGGTTCGCCACAGTTTTAACCAGCTGCTGTCATGAACCTAGTGGCCAGAGTTAAACATTCATGGAACAAAACAATAGAAAATCCATCAAAAAGATAGGATGAAGTAATGAGCCATCTAATAAACTACTGTAATGGTTTGGAGATCAGGAAAACCATAACGACTCTGTGCTTTCCATATCATTTTGAGCTACAATTGATCATTTCGCTGAAAGTCATTGAATCAATGAGGAAAATGACAAAGGTCTCGTCCTAAACAGAATCTTGCCTCCAAGTGGCATGGGAATTACAATTTTTTGACTTAGAATAAGGAAGGTACAACATTAGTAAACATTACAATGAACACCTTTCCTGTTTAAGCATCAGCAAGAGCCACAACCCGAAATTCAATCGCACCTTATGCCCTGTTCTTTTCAGCTTTGGCAATCTTCTTTATAGTTTTACCTAGATTATGGTGCATTATTTACCCACAAAAAAAAAAAAAAAGATTATGTTGCATTAACTGAAATGGGAAGAGAACTTTCAAAGTCAATTTTGTTCACAGAGAAAATACCTTTACAAGCTGAGCTACCAGCAGCAGGACAAACCACTAACAAAATGGACTCCTGACATTCAAAAACCAAAGAAATCCACTCTAAAAGATGTAAACTACAGCTGGCAGATGGAAACTGATAGTAGTCCAAAAGACACTAATCACAACCTTTGTTCAGCTCTCACAATAGTCCTTTTCCTACCTGGGACTAAGAAGAGCGAGAACTTTTTTCTTTTAACCAAGTGTCGGACTAGCTTACACTCACCCTAACTAATCCCGGAGCCTGAAGTTAAAAATCGAGCAAATCTCCGGCGACTACAAGAGTTCTTTGCTGGTAGTGGGGGTTCGAACATGCGAGCACTTTTTTAAAATGCATTGCGATCTTATCTATATTCTTAAAATTTGTATCTTAACCGAATCTGTACAACAACAACAACAATAACATAACCCATTTAGTCCCCAATAATTGGGGGTATGGGCAGGGATGGAAGCGAAAAAATTGAACAAGAGAAAAAAGAAGAAATACTTGTTCATGGTACTGGAAATCCAAATGAGCAATAATCTAGTGGAATTTTAAGTAGTAAGCTGTACAAGTTTAGATTCAAAGTTGAACTAGTCTGGAACGCGGTAAGTTTGAATTTTGATGTATAAAATTTTATGCATCTAAACAATCTCCAATCCAGTTATCTTACGTCAAGCTCAAATAACTTAATCTTCTACTCCCTCCAACCCAATTTATTTTTCCCTTTTTCTATTCTAACATGATAAAATTTGCTTATATTTTCTTGTTAATACTCCCTCCGTCCCAATTTTAGAGTCCCTCGTTCTATCCTAACCAGATAAAAAAACGATTATATCTTTCAATCAGTAATACATTTTATATGTAATATGGATCATGTTTGATAGATCTTGATTTAATCTAATAAATAAAGTATTCAAAATCACCTAAAACATTGTAAATTATAAGATATAACACTTTGAAAAGTGGCACGAACTCCCAAAAAGGACCATAAAATTGGGACGGAGGGAGTAATACTTTTTACATGAGTTATAAAAAACGGCTCTTTTTTCATCAGAGGATTTCGTTCATCAAGTTCATGTTTGGTCTGTTAGAACACCACAATATTAGTCCTTTTGGGGTTAATACTCTCAATGTTGAATCGATCATTCCATATCCATTTGACTTTTGAGAGGACGGAATGGAAGAAAAGTAATGAAACCTGCGATGGCTAAGATATTGCATGATAAAACTCAATTAGTTTTGTACACTTGTACTAGACAAAGTTGCAAAATCACAAAATATTATACTACAAGATTAAAAGGTACAGAAAATTTAAAAATGACAAACCACAAAAGCGACTACAAACTAGTACGGATGTTGTAAATAATTTGCCAGTCACAATGATGTATAATTTGCCAGTCTTGTATCAAGCCAAAAATCTGAGACCATGGTAAACTAGACCTTATTCCTTTTAGGAGCAACACTAATAACAGGACTTTAGGACAACTCTTCAAACAAGTATATCCAGAGCCGTTTGATGCAAGTATGCCCAAAGTTGTGTTGTAAAGCTGTGTTCATATACTTTTTGCACTTTTAATTCACAAGTGTGTTATCAGACCCAAAATGAGCAATAGGAGCTGGAGTGTTTTGGGCTCCGTTTGGAACTTGTGGAAAGTGGAAGAAAGGAAAGGAAAGGAAAATGATGAAGGTAAATGGGAGAAGACGGGAAAATTCACGGTGCATTGAACTCTATTTTGCCATAGTTTTACACAAAAAAAGCAATGTCTTCATGCGTGCGGGAAGTGCGACGCGTGTGAACAACCAGTGATACAGGGCTGTCAGAGAGTCAACACACGCTCTAATCAAAGTCAACCCCACCAATTCCAGAGAGCGAGAAACGCGTTTAACAAATTTACCGTGCAAATCAAGGCATTCAGCCTCCGTCCGATCAACGAATCCAACGGCGTAATTCGGATCACTTATCGACCTCAGCATATACTGCTTCCTCCCAGCCGACTCGTTTGGAACGATACACGCCTGTAACCAAGGTTTTATTTTAATTAACCGGGTTGGAAGTATCTAACGATAACGTAATCAGAATCGGGCAATACGCATGCAAATTTTTTACTTATTGGGTGTACAAGCATCGGAAGACTCATTACTTATCGGCTGTTTAAGGGCAGATAAGTGCAGATATTTAAAACCTTGCCTGTAATTCGGCGAACTCGGCAAACTCAGCCCTGCCGCGTCGGACTCGGACCAGGATCGACGTCGTCTTCGCCTTGAACGAGTTGTGAAGAATCTTCTGAACACCGACCCTTCCCTTTTCGAACGGCGCCTTTACGAGCCCGGTTCGGTTCCCGATCATGAACTCTTCGACGATGTCGCCAGTCTGTAACATGTCGCCGGTCCACTCGTCGCCGGTCGAGCTCCCCCTTAAGCATTCGATTGACAGAACCGTTGAATTTTTAGTAGCTTCCGTTGAGTTAGATCGGTCCATGGTCATTTTTATCTTTCGATGGGTAATTGAAGAGGTAGTTTCTAGTCTATAGAGAGAGAGTGGAGTTGCAGTGGGAGGACTCGAGCTTTGTTCTGGAGAGAGAAAGGTCAGGCGTCGGTATCAGAGAATTCTCTCTCTCTCTCTCTCTCTCTCTCTCTCTCTCTCTCTCTCTTCCTCTGTATGCAGTATATCTCTGTCCGTATCACGGACAATTCAAATGAAGGTGGCTACCAATTTACTATGATAGGTAAAACAATTGTGATTGGACGATACAGGGGTTACAATTCAAATGACTCAAAATTTGGGTAAAATTATTAAAAACTTAACCGTAAAATATCCAAACGTTTATCTGATTTTTTCAATTGATAATTGTATTATTGATTACTACTAATGCAACACGTCCAAGGAAGACGGCGACACACCCAAATCAGAAAAATCTCCAAGTAAGGGTGGTAACGGCACCGATAGAAAGGCATACTTGTGTTTTACATCTAAAATTAATCAATCCGATGATTAATTGGGCGCGTATCCAAGTCTGCAAACGCGTTGAACTACTCACAATACAGATTAACACTAGATTAAAAGAAACATATTTGAGTGAATACGACGTCAGACGCTGTTCAAATATAAAAAACGGTTATCGGCATAGCTATTAACTATCGTTATTGAAAAGAATTGACTCAAAGCTATGGGATTAATGCTAAATATATAAGTTTCACGTGTGAACTTGGGAAGCAAAGGCAAATTCGCGGTTATAACACGCTAATACTTATGTAAAGCCGCTAGATTATTCATCTTAACGCTTAATCATTTGAGTTTGTTTAAACAAGCATGCGATTCAAAATCAAAGCTTTTTAGGAAGATTTAGAAGAATTCAAATTGCGGGCGTGGGAAGGAAAGAATCGCCAATTTCGAAGAGTGGAAGTTAGAGTTCAAACAAGCCGATGTTCAAATTCATTGAATGAAGGGAAGTTCGAAAAGCAAAGATCTATAAATAGAAGAAATCAAATAGTGAAAACCGGACAAATCTTTCAACAAATTTATCCTATCAAAAAACCGACGCTTGGTTTTGTTCATTAAGCAAATTAGTTTAGGATCTCGAACACAGTTCGAAGTAGATTAGGAAGTAGATTAGGAGGTAGTTAGGATTAATTTCGATTGTTCCTGTAACAATCACCCCTATCTCGATTGTTCCTGTAACAATCACCCCTATCTCGATTGTTCCTGTAGCAATCAACCGTTCGAAGTTCTTGTATTTGAAGTTGGAGACAATTTCAAAGTAAGTTTATCTTTGATTCATTAATCGAAGTGTCTTGTTTTCTTTGTTGTTCTCGATTTCCTAAGTTTGTTGGTTTACATTTCTTCACTTGTTGAAAAAATCCTCTTAATTGAGGTAATTGAACCAATAAAACACAATCGCCTGATTAGATTTGGTTTTTCCAAAGTTAATCTGAGGGAGGAGATTGAAGCTCTTTCTGGCACGCTCGCACACAATTATTTTCCATTGCAAAGAAGTAAAAGAACCAAACACTTGGCTATGACATGAGCCACCTTATTGAAAGTACGACGAACAAAAGAAAAAGAAATAGAATGAAACAAGCGAGCTAAGTTGATGACATCTGTAATGACCACAGCCACGCTAGAATTAGCACACTTCACGCCCTGCAGCATCTGAATAACCCCTTGCACATCACCTTCCACCACAAAATCTTCCTCAGAGCGGTCCCTAATAGATTCCAAAGCATACCTAAAGCCCATTGCCTCAACCCCCTCTGTTGACCAAACATTTGGCAGAGGGATAGCTACTGCCCTCACAAGTTTCCCAAACTCATCCCGCACAGCTATGCCCACACCCCCCTTACCTTTCCTCCTATCAAGCGCTCCATCAACATTCACTTTAAGCACTCCTGTTGGTGGCGGTGTCCACTTAACAATTTCACTCCTTTGGACCACTGGAACTTGGAACTCACGTGCATTAGCCACACAAAAATTAGAAAAATCATTGAGGGCATTCCCCAAGATTCGTGTCTCCTCCACCCATTCTTGCTTGAAGACCCATTTATTCCGAGCTTTCCAAATATGCCACCCCACAATAGCAAACAAACCTAAACGATCCCATTTACCAATCTCAACGGTAGTGCTAGCCAAATTAGCCCACACCTCCCCCTGTTAAAACAGCTTACGTAATTGCAAGGGACTTGCTGCACCGAGTGTGATGCTGTGCAAATCCACGCGGGCAATCAAGTGGGGTTGAGAATGACGAGGGCAAGTGGAAGCGAATTTGGCATTGCAAAGCTCCTCCAAAAATTAAGGTATTTCTCTGGCGCGGGCTTAATGATAGTCTTTCGGTCAATCAAAATTTAGTAAAGAGGAAAGTTCTACTTGATGAGATTTGTCCAGTATGTGGGTTGGGGGTCGAATCGGTTTCACATATGTTATTCCAATGTGTCCGTGCGGCAAAAGTGTGGTTACTTTCTCCGTTTCGATTGAGACCAGAAAGTATGGTATCAGTCGACGAGCTCCTCCATATTCGTTCGTCCCTTTGGCCCGTCATGCTCAGAGGTAACTTCAATATCAGCTCGCAGTCACGTTTAATAAAAATGGACCTCACCAATGCCTCATTCCATGCCACACGGTTAGCTTCAAGAAGATCAGACACCATAGTATAATTGCTATTAGAATGAGTAGCAGTAAGCACCTTCGGGAAAAAAGGATAATCCAACCAAGGGTCCATCCAAATATTGATTTGAGCCCCAGTAGCTACCCGCCATCTCCAACCCTGCTCAATTACACCCTTGCTTGCCAATATACTCTGCCATGCCCATGAGGCGGTCGGTTTTGATTGGGCCTCCAAAAAGCTCGAGTGAGGAAAATACTTAGCTTTAAACACCTTATAGAATAAAGAATCATCGCCCACCAACAGCCTCCATCCTTGCTTAGCCAACATCGCTAGATTGAAAGCTTCTAAGTCTCTGAAACCCAGCCCCCCCTTTACCTTTAACCTCCGTCATCCGCTCCCACCTCATCCAATGGATCTTCCTGGTGTCAGCTGACCCACTCCAAAAGAATTTTGGAATTACCGAATTCAGCATTTTGCACAAACCGATTGGAACCTTAACACATGCCATTGCATAAGTAGGCATCGCCAACAGAACCGATTTAATAAGTGTCTCCTTGCCGGCTGGATTAACCTTCTTCCCATCCCATCCCTTTTATCTTGTTCACCACCCTCTCCTTGATATACTCCAAGGCTGCTTTTTTGGACCTCCAAATGATGTACGGCAAGCCGAGATACTTGCCTTCTTCTGCGCTACGGCTGAACCCCAAAATACCACGACATACTTCACGATTAGCTTCAAAAGTATTGGTACTGAAAAGGATAGAAGACTTTTGCACATTGATAAGTTGTCCGGATGCATTTTTGTATAAATCAAGGACTCCCCGCACCACCTCACTATCCTGTCTTGTTGCTCCACAAAAAATTAATGAATCATCCCCAAACAAAAGATGAGTTACGGATGGCCCATTCCGGAAAATCTGAATGCCTTTTAACACCCCTTGATTTTCCTTTAAGCGAAGTAGACTAGAGAAACCCTCCACAAAAAGGAGAAAGAGATACGAACTGAGAGGATCTCCTTGTCGGAGACCTCGTGTCAGTTTAATGAAACCATGCTGCTGTCCATTTACAGTCACTGCATATGAAACTGTTGTGATGCAGTTCATAATCCACCCCACCCATTTTGGACCAAAACCCATGTGAAGCATAACCCTTTCCAAATAGTTCCACTCCACACGGTCATAAGCCTTAGCCACATCTAATTTTAGGGCCATTTGGCCCTCATTACCCCCTCGCCTCTTCTTCAAATGGTGAACCACCTCATGAGCCACCAAAATGTTATCTGAGATTTGACGATCATGGACAAAAGCACTTTGATTGATACTAATCACATTAGGCAACACAGCTTGCAATCGATTAGCCAAAATCTTAGCAATAAGCTTATAAATAACATTGCAAAGAGAAATAGGTCTATAATGAGTAACAAGAGTTGGGGTTTTGACCTTTGGAATTAGGACAATGTGAGTGTGGTTGAAACTCTTCAGGAGATGGCTAGTTTGGAAAAAATGTTGCACCGCACATACCACATCTTCGCCAACAGTTTCCCAATACATTTGATAGAAACCTGCCGTCATCCCATCCGCTCCTGGGGCTTTTGAAGGGTTCATATCCCAAAGTGCCTTTTGGATTTCTGCTCTATTAACCTCCTTAATAAGCGTAGCATTCATATGATCCGTCACTTTGCCCTGTATAGCACCTATAACCTCCTCCACATTAGAAGTTCCCTCTGTCTGGAAAATATTCTAAAAATACGCCACAAACTCATGAGCAATCCCATCTAGGTCTTCACACCATGTCCCATCAGATCTGTGAATCCCCGTTATCCTATTCCTCCTCCTGCGCTTATTAACTTTAGTGTGAAAAAAAGATGTATTACGATCCCCCTTAGCCATCCAATCTGCTCACGCTTTCTGTCTCCAATAGGTTTCTTCTTGAGCCCAAGCAGTCCCTAACTCATTCTCCAGCGAACGAACCAGCTCAGACTCCCCCCTACATTGCCCAGTCTTAATAAGCTCCAACTGATGCTGAAGCTCTGTTATCTTTTTTCGAGCATTAAAACCCTTATGTTTGCTCCAAGCTCTCAAATCCTTACAGCAATGCTTAATTTTGTGAAATACCTCAAACATTTTCGACCCCCTTACAGAGCACTGCCAGCCTTGCTTGATTACCTCATAACTCTCCGGATCTGTGGTCCACCGGCTATCAAATTTAAACTGTCGATAACCATGAGCCAAAGGGGGATTGGTATCCAGTAACAAAGCGGCATGATCCGAGCCCACTGTAGGTAAATGCCTCACCACAACTTTGTCATACATTAACTTCCAGTTAGATGATACCAATACCCGATCCAACCGTTCTTTAATTAAGCCCTCACCAAAGCGCCTATTGATCCAAGTAAAAGGATACCCAGAAAAACCCATGTCAACAGCCCCTAATTCAGAGATAAAATGTCGAAAAGGCCGCAAAGTCCAGGCTTCTCTCCTGCGACCCCCTTGTTTCTCATCTTCCCACAATATATCATTGAAGTCCCCCCATATAATCCACTCCCCCGAACTCTGACCTCGATATTCCAATAATTCCTCCCACTGAGCTTTCCTTATTCGGTCATTAGTACTCGCATACAAATTAATCAGATGCCAATCAAAACCAGTCGCCTCATCACTTATTAACAGTTCAATGAAAAACCTACTCCTACGAACATGACTGACCTTCAATTCCTTTTTCCAGTAGACCACCAGCCCACCAGCAATACCCACTAGATCAATAAACTGAAAATCATCCATGCCCAAAACCTGCCGAACAAAATTAATTCTACAAAACTGGTTTTTAGTTTCGGCGATAAAAACCAGCTGGGGAAAGTGGAGCCTACACAGCTCCTTGAGTTGATGAAAGGTCAGGGCTCTCCCCAATCCCTGACAATTCCATGCCAACATCCTCATCTGGCCCCTTGGGGCCATTTGTGGCTGGCTTCCTCCACCGTATCAGCAACCATTTGGGCACCATGTTCCTGCCCCACTTTCTGTTTATTTGCACACCCATCCACAAGTCCATCAGCAACATTGACATCCACTAATGTCGTCTCAAGTTTTTGTTTTACAGTTGCTGTTGAACATACCCCCAATACCCCATCTGAAATATTACCCTTCTTCCGTTCCTGCGAAACACCTTTCTTTCGACCCCAGCCCGAAATTCCACTCCTTGATCGAGACTGTGCTTTCCTTCATATCCCATTCCTTGAACTTCCTCCCCCACTTTAGAACTGACATCCTGACCAAGTAGAACTTTTGCTTTCTCCTTTTCTTTAAGAGTATCAGCTCCAGTATTCCCAAGTAGGGCTAGAACAGAATTCTCGTTCGTAGGCGTCGGTTTTGAGCGTGCCACAATAGGGCCTCCCCCTATTTGAAAGTCTTCCTCCATTTTGTCAACAGGCCCATCATTTGATCCCACGGAGTGGGCTTTTCCCCCTATACCAACTTGCTTCTCCAAATTAACTACATTAAGCCCAGAACCCACTAGCCCAAATAAGTCAACTACACCAGGCCCATCCCCAGCTAAGCCCGTGATTTGGTTCCCTCCATCCGAACCCACTAGCCCAAATGTTTATCTGATTATCTTATATATTATTGTAGAATGACTTTTTACGAGGAGGGCTCTCTTTGCGACAAATGATACCATTTGATTGGGTTGTCATAAAAAATTTATAAGAACACATGTGAGATTATTATTTTCACTCTTACGAAGTAAATTTTATATCCATTTATAGGTTTTATCTATATGCACACTTTAGGTTATTCAAAATTTATTTTTTAACCTTATTTGAATTAAGGTGCGATAACCATAATTGATTTACTGATTCCAAATCTACATTTTACATCTATAGAAACTCCCTTAATCGAATTTCTCTCAGATTTAAATTGTTCAAAACTTAACTATTGAACCACTTTTAGTCATATCCTAAACTCCATCAATAGTATTTCTCTCAAATCCAATTCCTTTATTTAGTGGTATAAAGTGCTTTGGATTCAGACTGTTGCTTATTCTTGGATATCTCAAGCAAGTTCTTAGTCACACTCACACACACATGTAAGTCTGAAAGTGTTACCATCTCTTAGTCTCTTTCTTTTATAGAAATACACTATTTGTCATAAATTTAGTCCTAGATGATTAGTATATAAGTATTTTTTTATTATCAATTCACTTGCGTTAGTTCCGGATGATTAGTAATTTATTAAATCACTTGAGTTACTGTGGTAATTTCTTATCTAAGCTATGACGGCTTATTCTTATATACCCTCATCAGATCAGGAAACGGGAAGTTGTTTGTCTTGTAAAAGCGAAATTTTGGTAGCCTATTTGAAAAACAAGTGCTCCACCGGAAGCCATTTTGGCTACCACATTTTGGAAAATTTTACTTATCCAATCTCCAAATTAACAAATATTTTATACCTTCAAAATCTCACCCCAATCCTTGGCGGAAATTTTTTCACTTAAGCCCCTGCACGGCTGCACCTAACCGGCCGGAATCATGGCTCCTAATGGGTGTAAGATTTTCTCAACTTCCACCCAAATTTCTATAAATCAAAAGTAAATTTTTCGTCAATATGCAATCAATAGCTTAGAAAATACGTAAAACCAACAAATTTTTAATGCACTATTTCGTTGGAAAGGAGGTGCATTAGTACTATATTTTCAAATATAAGGCTAAAATGAATATGTATTACCAACAACATAAAATAAAAAAAAATTAGAGTCAAGTATGTGTTTGTATGTAAAATTGACACACCTTCTAATTTATAAAGAAAAAAAATTAAATATTCAATAAACTTCTTGCTTACACTGCATTTTTCATGAAATGTGAAATTCACATTGTTATATATTGATATTTGGCAACATGTTCATGTCAAGGTTCCCTGTAAATGTAGAAAAGTGGTTCTATTCATCGAATTACTAATATTGTTTCTCTTCTTTGTTGTTAAAACAACTATGCAAATTCTTAAAGATTGTAGCATGCTTTCTAAATACACTTATTGTTATTTGATGCTCTTATTCGTGCATGGTACGGGTTCATCACTAGATCATGATTTTAGAGCACAATCAATCACCGTGGGAAATAAAAGCCAAGAGGAGCAGATATGAAGTAAAATTGTGGCATAAAATAGTTGGCCAACACAATTAACTTCTTAATTTTTAAATTTACAAATAATGTATTTGTATGACACTTAAAAATTAACCCTTGACTTATGAGATAATTTTCTTCATATATAGGAAACATTTTGTACAAATCATAATCCATCTGGTAAAGATTGTTAGGATTTTAATTTCAAATTTGGGTCTACTATAATTTACAGTATCTAGCTATTTACGGATAGATCATAATAATTGGAAATAGAAATCCAACCACATCTTTCAACTTAAGGATAAAACAAACTTTTCACTCAATTTTTGGCTAAGGGCATCCACAGTGGGTTCTCAAAATGGCTCATAAGTGAGGCTCCTAACATTTACCTAGCCATGTGCTCAAGTATTACATTCAATGGGCTCCCCATACAAACTCCTAAGGGTGGCTCCTAAACTTGACTCCTAGCACAATAGTTAAATTTAGGTAGTCTTCTAACTAACTCCAAAGTGGGGCCAAAGTCTTTAATTTTTTCAATAATGAAATCTTTGAAAACGTCACTCCTAATTTATTTATTTTCACAAAATAGAGAATACTGTTTCTAGCCCATTGAGTGCACACATCCTCTCTAAATTTAACAAGTTCTATGAGTGAAAAGTGGACCCCAATTATGCTTACGTGTACACCTTAGGATATAACTTAGGAGCAATTTTTAGGGAGTCCATTGTGGATGCCCTAAGGAATTTTAAATTGATCAACACAACACTTAGCTTTTACCTAATATACAACCCTTATCATTTGCTTGTTGTAATTCATAGAATCAAATACCTTTTCAACTTCAATTCAATTTAATAATTTTCCTAATGTATTTTAATAAAGAAGAACAATCTCATTGATCAATAATTCAAACTAGCACATGGATAAACCATCTCTTTCACATTTATCTCATGCATATACTTTGTTGTTCTTAGAATTAGTACAGAAATCAAAATTTTCTATAGGATGCAGGATGTTGGAGCGAGAAGAGTTCGCACATTGGATCCATTTACATCGCCAAAAAATGGTAATTCCGTAGTGTTCTATTGTTCTTCTCTCAAGTTATAACAGAATGCTAAATACATGTCCAATTTTTATATTACTGTTTATTTTCATCTATTCTTTTTCCTATCAATTCCCTATCGCAATGTTCTTACGTAGTGGATCTTGCATTTGTATTTTCTTTAAGGAAATAAAAATCAAGCATTTGACTTTCAAGGATGATATGAAAGTTGTATATTTTTTGTGCAAAAATCAAGTGACAAATAAGTGGAGGTTAGGTTAAACCATTTCTGCATGTTTTCTTTTGTTTTCTTACTTTTATAAGTAATAAATTGTAGGAACTAATATGTTGACTAAGTAACAAATCGTAGTACCAAGTCCTAGGTCGATGATTTGATCTAGTAATATATGGACTTTTTTACTCGAAATTTAATTCATTGGCAACTACATAGCACGAGTTTCCTGTTAGATTAATATGTTCTATGCATAGGCGAGTATATCAAGATATGTACAAAGCTTTTGATATTGCATAGCATAGGTTTGTTACCATAGGACGGGTTTAGTTTTATGAAAAGTAGTCAATCTACGCCCAAAAATTTTATTTACAAGTATACTATATAGCAAGGCAGCCATAGAGGTTGGTAACCATATACATCGTAGGTAGCAGGTTTATTAGCATAGGACGGGTTTATTTATCAAATTGCATTCCATATGTTTTTTTTCTTTTACTTAATTTAGCGGATGTAAGTTCAAAGGTTTTTATGTTGTATAATTAAGTTAAGCGAGTACCTAATTATATTCTAAGATCCTCCTGTGCATAGCACGGGTTTTTTTGCTAGTTTCAATTTAATGTCGGAGCTTTGCCGAGTATTTTAATTTGAGGCAAAAGCTTCATCGAAGTTGCTGGAGGGTCGTCAAACTTTCATCGAAGCTTCTGAAGAGTCACTGGACCTGTCGAGCATCATCGGACATTCGTCAGAGCTGATTCTAACATATCTCACTTATTTTGCATATATCCCATTCGTACTTTTAAAAAATAAGATGGGGTGAAAATTGGTTTTCCTATTGGAGATCAACTTACTTAAATTGCAGATTTAGACAATTTTTACTCCAAAGTTGGGTAGAAAAAAAAAGAGCCAGGACTGGAAATGTTCTAATGAGGCGTGGTTTTAAATTAGTAAGATTACAACAAAGAGAATATCAAACAAAAAGTTATAGAAAAATGAGTAAATTAGATGGAGAGATTTGAATTTTCCACCATGGTATAAGGGAACATGTACGAGTTTGTTTGATTTAAGTTTTTAGTAAAGTTTTGGGATAATGAGTGCTTGCGACCTTAGATTGTATCGTAGATGGTATCACCCCAAGCATAAGGCTAGGTCGGCAGTAGCATAATAACCGGTAAGACCGGGTCGAATCCACAGGGACCGAACGCACCCGGCGTGAGAGTTGTCTTGCAAGTGTAGATTTTTGGCCTTGAAGCAATAAACTTGTTTTGTGATTTGATTGGTGGAATTCTCTTAACTTCGAGAATGACTCGGAAGATTAAAAAGACGAATTAAACTAAGGCAAAATCTAGGAGATTGGGTTAATTTGTTCCTCTCTTGTTGAGATTAGGATTCTTGTAACCTTTTGGCAAACATCTAGGTTGACATCGCTCCAAGCATCACATGTGAAAAAGGAGAATCAACCTTAACTACAAGAGATCAAAAAGATTAACAAACCTACACTTTGGTACATAAAATCAATCCTAACTCTTTGAACTATAAGTGATGTTTGATAAAGTTTAGGATTCTTGAGCCAATTAGACAAAACTTTTAGATTGACATCGTCCAAAGCGTCACTCATACCTAGGTGAATTAACCCTCGGCCACGAGAGATCAATGAGATTAACAAACCCAAATTTTAATACATAAAGATGAACCCATGACTTTATTAAATAAGAAGTGTTTGCAATTTGGCGAGAAGAACGAATTAAACCTAAGTCATGAAGTGCTAATCACCCCATGACCAAGTCTACGTAAACTACTCACAAACCATAGCAAGAAATAAGACTAGAACTTTGAAGGAAATGCAAAACGTGATTTATAAACTTAAAAACTGATTTTTAATGAAGATCTCAAGTGCACCTACAACAATAACTCTAGAGAAAATCACAAACAACAAATATAAACTAAGGTTTAAGAAGGAAATGACTAGAAAATGAAGAATACAATTAACCGATAAAAACGTAAACAAACTTGATTTATATAGAGATCCAATGAGTATATACAACATTAAACAACAAAAAATTAAAGGAAAATGAAGATTTACTTGATTAATCTAGAGAGATAAATCTTAAAAGTCTCCAATGGAGAACAAAACTTAACTAGGAAATTGAAAGAGTAAGAAGTGAGGGAGACGGAGAGAGGAAAGTGTCTATATAGTCTTTTCCTTCTCTCTCTACAAAATATCCAAATAAATCTCTCACAACAACTATAACTTGCCATTAATAGAAAGTGAATAAAGTGCAAAAAAATTGGTTTGGAGCACTTCTGGACCAGTCCAGAATTATTCCGGATTAGTCCGGAATTGTCTGAAAAACTTTGGGCGATTCTGGATCGGTCCAGAATAATTCCGGATAGGTCCGGAATTATCTTGACTTGAATTTGACCTCTTTGATCTCTTCCGTTGAATTGCGTGCTTCCGGACTTCCTCCAAAACACTTAAATGAGTTGTGCGACCCTTGGGGGAGGTGTTCATTGGTCACTTGAATGCTAGTTCACTCCCAGACTCCATCTGGAGTTTTTGTGAGTATCAAACACGGCTTCAAAGCCAACGGCGTGACTTATGACTTTTTGCATTCTCGGGCCTTGACCGAATCGTCATTTCGTGGCTCTTGAGGCCCGGTGGCGGAGTGCCATGGGGCACATTGCCCTCGATAACTTGGGACGTTTTTCAACACGCTCAAAACACACTTATTTGCGTGTTTAATCTGTAACTATAAAAAATAACACTACGCGCATATCAAACATATAAGGCGTGAAAATCGCGTGTGTGTGTGAGCAAAATGAGTTAGATAAGCCCCGGATATCTATAATATTGGAGGCTTATCAATGAGTAATAAAGCGGGAGAAATAGAGAAATGAAATTATTAATTTGAGCAAATTTTACTCGGCTCATGTTGTGGGAGATGGGGAAGGTTTTGGAGACTCAAAATGAACACATTCTTTTACAGATTTAGTTAGTCCCAGATTTTTGATGTGGAGCATTATGAACACGCCACTAGCAATTTTTTAAAAGGATTTGGAGTCCCCACCGAAGTTTTTATTTAGAAAAATTAGGCCAAACTACAACATACTTTGCCTTTTTTGACCTAAGGACACACGTTTTTTACACATATGGCAAGGACATTGCAAACTAATTGACATTCAGGGGAAGGCCAAACCACCCCACTACCTCTATAACCACCACCACCACTTCCATGCCCTCTACCACCACCCTTGTTACCACCTTTTCCACCGTTGAGATGAGTGGATCCGTCGTCGGAGCATCACCGGAGTTGCACAACGTTTGGGAATCGCGAAACGTAGATTTGTGAGTATTTACAAGTTTTCTGTATAGCAACTCTACCCACCACCAGCGACCATCGGTGACCTCTCTCTCTCTCTCTCTCTCTCTCTCTCTCTCTCTCTCGCCTCTGCTTAGCAACGGCCTCCATTTGTGAGATTTAAAAACTAGTGAATGTTCGCTAGTTTTTTTTACGGCGGCGTTAGTGATGGCCTCGACCTCCTCCTCGCCTTTCCCCTCGTTTTCTATATGGCGACGTTATCATCGTCACTTGCCACCGTCGTTTTCAAACGGATCAAACATTGACCTCTGATTTGAACGGATCAGACATTGATTTTTTAATATTAATGAAGTTTCACTAAATTTTTGGGTCGTCGACCAAATGTGAGAGTCGTGAGTCGAAGATGGGAATCGCCGGAAGAGGTTTCCTGTAGGTGGGGTGGGGGTTGGCTAGAGGTAGAAGATGGGAGTGAGGTTTTAAGATCATTGAGATTTCACTAACTAATGGATTAATGAGATTTCACTAACTTTCTGATCAGCGAGAATTCATAAAATACTTTATCATTTTACAGACCACAATAAGCTTTCACTAGTTTGAAGAGTTGGTAGCTGTCTAGGTGGTCGATTTTTTGAATTTTCTCTAGGAAATTAGAACTTCTAAAAATTTGTGACATTTCACTAATTTTTTGGGTAGCCAGGAAGTGGTTGGCCAGAAATGGAGTGGTGGTCGGCTAGGAGGCAGGGGTTGATTTTTTTGAATTTTCTGTACGAAATTAAAACTTTTTAAAATTAGCGACATTTTTAGTTTCTTGTCCCTCCTTTTAAAAATGTCAAATACTTTTTGTCATTATGTTCGATTGCAAAAGTTTATTGTCCTTTATTTTAAAAATGTTAAATATTTTGAATTTTGGGCTACGTGGCCCTTTTTATTTTGATAAAAAATTTATTTCCCGAGAAACCATTGATCTTGAAAATTTGAATGACTCTCGTGTCTCTAATTTGAAAAGGGTACAGTCTAATAAAAAAAGAGTATTCTTTGACTTCGGGAGCTAGGTTACGAGAGGAGAAGATTTTTACAACACCCCTCTCACCTGATATAAAATTGAATTGATCTCTACTCAATACTTGTATGGTTTAGAAAATACTTTATTGCTTAACTTTGTTCACAAAAGGGAAGGGGATAGCAATATACGAGGGGATTTATGCTAACACGGTATGCAAACATGGATCATATACAAAACGATAAAAAAAAAATTGAGTATGAACTAACCACTTACGTAAGAAAAACGAAACAAGACAATTCCAGAGGATCATAATAAACCCAAATGTTACAGAAAACATTACCATATTGATATTGCCGGGAGAAATAGAATTTTGAATTTTCTTTAAAAACCACCACCGTACGGCCATGGGCATTACTGTACAGTGGTGGAGGGTTTAGATGAACAGTTGAATTTTGAAAACTAAGGAACTTATTGGAGCATTACTGTTGGAATTGTGTATTTTTCAAAAGAAATTCTTCAAAAGAACATTTGTCGCGTTAATTTGCTAGAAACGTTTGTGTTAACATTTAAAAATTTTATAAAGGCAAGCCTTCATGGACCATTAATGAAATTTAGGCCCAAGAGAGTACAAGAGTTGGTAGAGGTCAAAGCCAAATTTGTGAAAATCAATGAAAAATCAGTGCGGCGTTGCGAACCTCCGCAGCGTGGGGGGTGCAAATCCCGAATTTGGAGAACTTCTTCACATCACGAAGTGAGCCCACGTTTTTGCCAAATTTATTTACAAACTTTTTGACCAATCAAACCAATTTTTGGAAATGATTTCCCCTGCCATTATTTTCCTACCGTTACAACACTAAAAAACGTGTGTACTGTACCGTTATAATTACAAACATGTGTTCTGTGATTGATTTTCCTTCCGAAAAAATTGTTTTTTCACGCCTATATATAGTGTTGTTCTCCAGCCATTTCATTCAGACCGAAAAACATTCTCACTACAGAATTCATAGAGCAAGAAAGGTCGATTGTTTCTTGTATTTTCCGGTCTTTTCCGTCTGAAAAAAGAGAGAGAAGGCGGTAATATTTTTATCATTTTTATCGCAGGGGCGGCGTGCTTTCTATTTGCCTTGAGAGAGGGCCGCTTGAAACATCTTAAAAGAAGCGGCCGCAGTCGGTGACTCGGCAACCCAAAACAACAGCCAATTTTTTGTGGTATTTCTGTTCACTAGTTACAAATTCTGAGGTAAACGGTTCCATTAATTTATTTTAAAAGTATTTCCAACAATTACCTTATGGAGCTTTAGATTTTTCACAGGTTGTAAAATTTGCCTCTGCAGTTGATTTTTGACATTGACAGAAACATGTTTAACATTACTAGCACCGTTTTCTCATATACCTACATAAATGATTTCCTAATATTCCAAAGGAGAACCAAAAAGGGAAGAAAAAGAAAAAGAATTGGATCCTCTTTATTCTCCCAAAGGGCCTTTGACGGTCCAATCCTGATCATTTGGGCTCTTCCTCGTCCATGATCGAAATCGTTAGTTTTTTAAACCTCATCAAGAACACCTGACGCTTAAAATATAGTTTATTATTTCTTCATAATACACTTATAGAATTTGGAAAAATGTATTTGAAGAACATTGAAAACATTGGAACCAAACCCAATTTGTTTTTAAGATAGATGTGGTCTTATAACATAGTATTAGAGTCTTGTTAACCTCCATCCAATAGATGAAGGATAATATGAATACAACGACAAATTATTTCAGATATTAATGTCCATTTTACGGATAGCAATATATTTTTCCGAATATTAGTACATTTTTCTCAAATATCTATACAATAAAAAACTTATTACTACTATCTTCTATTTATTGGGTGGAGCTTAGGGGTGCTTTGGCAAAAAAAATCAAAAATTCGTTTTTTGGTTTTTTTGTTTTGTTATTATTCAATTTTTTTTTGCATTTATTAGTTTTTGCATCAAGTTTTCGTATTTTATGAATTCGTCTCATAGATACAAATCCAAATAATATAAAATTATGATAAAAAAATAGTACTTTTTTAAATAAAATCGAAAATAAACCAAAGGAAAATGAAATGGAAGGAGCCCAAAATGACTCGGAGAGGACCGTCCATGTTCTCAAAGGAGAAAAGCTGCGCCCGAGAACACCGTGCTCAGGTAGAAGAAAAGGCGGGAAAAATACATCTTCATTCGGTCCGTTCACCCTCCAAATCCCTACATTCGCAACTCTGCTTACATATACATTCAGGGGAACTGCAGGAAGAGAGAGAGAGAGAGAGAGAGAGAGAGAGAGAGAGAGAGAGAGAGAGAGAGTCCATAGTTTTCCCTCTATGGATAGATACCTGGTCCCTGTCAGCCCTTCTGTTCAGACCAAACCCATCAAAAGGTAAAATTTCTCGATTGATTTTCTCTGTTTGGTTTTGTAACTTTATTTTTCAACAATCTTTCATCTTCTTTGGACTGAAGGCCAAGGTGGAAGAGGATTCTAACTGAATTGAACGGGAAGTTCGAACCCAAGTACCGTCATGACATTTTGGGTCTTCTGATGCAATCTTATTATGAGGTTTCTAATTTATTGATTCCCACTTTTTTCAATTTTCCAATTTACGGATTAATGTTTCATTGCTTCTTTTTTCTTTTTCTTTTTTGTTGTTGCGTGTGTGTGTTCTTTTGTTGTTAAATATCGACTCAAAGTTGAATTTGAGAAAAATATCTCTAAAATCCCTATCCACACCTTTTTCCGAACTCGATTCAAAATCAACTTTTGCAAATCAATGGAGATTTTTTTTTTTCTTAACTCAAATTTGTCGAGGCTACTTTTCAGCCTTTTATTCTATCATGCTGCCATTCGTAAAGTTATGATTCAATTTTATGTGGAAATGCGAGCCTACGACAATGAAGCTTTTATTCAATTTTATACTCAAATTCTTAATTGTGAGTGTATAAGGGCTTTCCAGGCCTTACATTTTTTTTTTCTCACTCAAAACTTATTCAGAAAAAAAAATCCCTAAAATTTTTCTCCACCATCGACTCAAACCAATAGCAAATAGAGCTTTACACAAAGGTTTTACTCATTTCTTCAAAATTTGAAAGGTTATTCCGTGCCCCTCAAGGTCATAGATTTTAAGCTTGTACCCATTTGTTCATTAGAGTGCTTCATACCAAATAGAATCTTAAGTATGCCTAAGAGTTGGAGATGGCCTTAAATACAACTAATGTTGGCATTTTCTCTGTGTTGAAAAGGTTGGATTGTTTGCTCATACATATCATATTGGGGGAGTACAATGTCCAACGCATGTAAGCATAATGGCTGCCTCAGGATTTTTTGCTCTTATTTTAGTTTCCTGAAGTTCGTTTCATTTGATTAATCTCTCCGTTTACTCAATGTTTGGTTGCAAGAAAATTTTGCATATGGACGAGAAAATATATTCTTTATCCTTACTCCTATAGTTCCATTTCTCAATGAATCTAGGCTCAGTTGATAAAGTTTTACTGATTCTGAAGTACTTCTAACTTGAGATTCTATTTGTCCACTTCATGTGATTTCTTTTCTAGCTATGATTTGCGGCTTTGCGCCAACTTTGGGATATTTCTGTACAGGTGAGCTGGTTTCTTGATGGTGCATATATGGATGAACAAGCGGCATACAGAAAGTCAGTGTCCAACTTCCTTTACTGTTTTTCTGTGAAAAATTCCGTATTTTAGTTTTGTTACTTTGTGCTATCATAACTACTGCTAATCAAGAAATACACAAAAAGGGGGTAATCTCTGTTTTTTTGTCCACTTCGTTCTTTCTTGTAATAATACACTTATCACATTTTTTGTTGGTATATCGCAGGGAGGGGGAAGTCACTCGCAATGTTTTTGTCGCTGTTAACCCTATATAATTGATAAGAAGGATAGAATATGTTTTGGGTAGTTAGAATATACTAATATACTATAGATAGTTCTGATTAGAGTTCAGATTGCGGATACCAACGATTTTATGGTTCAAGCTGGCAAACCAAAGACAAGTTTATATCCTTCCTGTAGTTCACGTATTGACACCCATTCCTAATGTGCTAGAGCTTTTCTTTCATAGGTAGTACCCACCAGCCGAATTACAAGTACAAGTAGCTTCTTCATAACTTATTTGTTTTTCCAAATTTGTTTCATGGGAACTTAACATCAGCGATATTCTGCATTTGGTCTTCAGTTTGCAAGCTGAGTAGATTCTTTCTATTGTTTTCATCGGCACTTTGTATCAGTCTAAAATCCAGTTGAGTGTCGAGACTTGGAAGTTGGAACTGGAATACATTAGCTAATGTGTTTTGGGATTGTAAGGTTGACATAATCCATTTCTACTCGCATTATGTGATAATAATGCAATTGTAACTATGGTCTCTGAAGATTTTTCTTAGGGAGATTTGGTTACGTTGGTTGCTTACAATTGGTTTATAATCGATAAGTGGTCATTGAAGGTCAGAGATGGAATTGATTTTCGGAACTTGCAAAACAAGTATGGAAGCCACAACCATGCTTGTTATACAACAGATGAAGTGTAATGCTTGACAGCTTGGTTCTGCTAGAAGAGATCATGTCCAATGGGTGAGACCGATGGGATGTTGGAAACTTGTGTATGTTGTGACGGTGTTGAGCATAATCCACATAAATCTCAAATCATCCAGGTCATGTTTATTGGAGAAGACCCCATGGCATGGGATTCTTCGTAAAGTTCATGTTCGAGAAAATTAATTAGAAGTATAAAGTTGATGTGGACAAGAGCACATGTAACAAGTTTGTTTGAGCAATGGAAACTGGAGGACAACTTTTTTAAGAGAGGGAACTGATGGTTTTTTGGACAAGATTTGGAAGATTTTATCTTCGCACTTTCATTATTCAAGAATTAGGTTTTTAAAAGAAATGTTTTTGTTAGATTAGGAATATTACCTTTCCTTACTTGAGTTGGTTTTGTTTACATATTTTATTAGGGTTCTTTCTCTATAAGAGTTAGGATTCTAGCTTTGTTATTCTAATTTGTTTTTGTAAACTTGGTTTGAAAGTTGTAATAGCCTAGTAGAACTTTGTACTATTACAAATAAGAAGGTAAGCCTAAGGGCAAATCAAGCTTCATTCAATCGGTTAATAAGAATTTAGAGTTGACTCTTTCCCTTGTGTTCAAGGTGTCCTTCGTTATTCTTGTGGGTTCAAGAGCCCATAAGCTAGGATGAGATCTGTCGAAATATTCGATTGAGATATCATTCTTCTCACTAGGAGGCACAATATATAGACTGTGTACAAAACAAATAAGGAAAGAAAATAATAAGGAAATTATGCTACCTACCTAATTAGACTAATTACAATATTCCTAATTGCCTAATTGATTTACAACATGTGCTACAATATTCTTTCCTTTTCAACAAGATCTATCAAAACACGTACATTAGAACGATAGCTAAACCATTCGTCGATTAGAATGATATTTAGTAGCTCATCTATTAGAATGGTATCTAACTACATATTTCACCGCTTGTATTATGCTTTCAGTTCTTCTTTTCTTCTAAATATCAGTTTGCAAGCATTTCTTTTAATGTTGGTTAAGATGTTAAATCATGCCTGGGATGTTTTTACTTCCTTTCTGATGTGATACAGATCCTGTTACCAGTCATGATTTTCCTTTGATTCAGTAAATGCTGCTCATTGTAATTTTTTTTTCTCTCTCTCAGGCAGGGCATCTCAGCACTGGAATTTGACTCTAAGGTGAATGAAGCATCATAAGTTTTAGAATATGTATTTGAAGCTTATTGTTTTCCCTACTAAAGTCGATTCTCTCTTCTTCTTTTTTTCTTTTGTGAAATTGTATAGTTGCGTAGTAAGTTCATGGTGAAGCATAGTTAGTCATTTCGCAGCACTTGAACTGTTTACGATGAAGAATGATGTGGGACCTCCAAAGAAATTTCTCCAAATCATACAAGGTATTAGGCAGTATGTTTTAAGCTGGAAAACTTAAACTACAATTCAAATGGTTATATTTTTTAAGATAATTTAATAATTCAACGGAAAGTAACATTTTATTTGAAAAGGGAACTTTCTAAGAAACATTATTGTGCTGTAAAAACTATGTCAGAATGCTGAATATTTATAGGGTTCTAAATCAATATTCAATCATTTAATATTGAAAAGCATTGTAGAAAATGCAAAACAAAGGAAATTGAGAAAGGCGTACTATGCTTAAGCTCGGCAGTCCAATATCAAAGATGATACAACTCATACAAGTAATCTAAGCCTTTGCTTATGTGAGAGGCATATGTATGGATATACCAATATGTATTAGACCCAAGACAAGCATGGGAGGATAGGTGGAGAGAGGTATCCTCGGCCGATAAAAAAGATGCTTCCTCATCAGGCAATTCAACCAATCCTTGCATACATATATGAATATGCACAAACAAGTGGTTTGACTTTAGTGGGCACTAAAGATCATGTCCTTGAGCTTCAGTTTCAATCATATGACTACGCGTTCTATACTGGAGTGTTCTCTCTGTGGCTTTTGAGCAAAATGACTGGGATATATATCATGTATGTACATGCTAAAGTGAGTTGGAAGACTTTGAACAAACAAATGCTTACTAAGGCTTTGGCTACATTCTAGACATATGAACATAACCTGAATTGGTGGCTCTGATATCCTAGATGCTTGAATTGTGCATGAGCTTTGAATATTTTCTGCATAATTTGAGATGCTTATAGTGTATATACCTGATAAATATATCCACAAGTTTACATAGATAGGTTGAAATTTGAGGTTAGAGTGATATAAAAACTCAGTACATTCTAATTCATAAAAATTGTTAGCATTTGCTAATATCAATCAGAGATTGTTGATTCTTTTCTATCTCACGGCTAAAAGAGCGGAAAGACTTTGGAAGACGTGGTTTTTATGTGTGTGTATGTGTGCAAACGTGCACGTGCACACATTTGTTTAGTTTTATTTGTGTGTGAATCAGTAAAAATTTTCATGATTTTAAGATATCATTTTTAATATTATAAGTTGCCTTTCACCTTACTTTAAGACGTTCATGGGTTCTTTGTAATGGTAATTAACATATCGGTATATAAATTTTTTGAAGGAATGAGAATGACATGCTTTTTTGTATGCTTATGTAGCCAGAACTGTATATTTTTCTTGCAGCCTTCTGTTCCTCAGTTTCTTTTAGGGATTGCACAAATGTCATCTACAAGTTCCTTGATTTTTACATGAGACATTTTCTGCTCTGCTTCATCAAAATAAGTATGTAGTTTCTTTTAGATTGGCACAATTTTCATGTAGGAGTGCCTTGATGTTACAAAAACTGAGACCCTTGGCCCTAGTTTCATCATTACAGGCGATTCCCTTTTCATACATTTCCCTTTTCTGCTCAATTCAGAACTCAGAAGCCGAGTCAAAACTCACTTATGAGTTCTGACTCGAATGAAGTTGGGAAGTAATTTCATAAGAGCAACCACTCATGTCCATTAATGCACACTTGCACTGTTTATGCATATGATATGCAAGTCCAAAAAAACACTATTATCAGGAAGGCATGGTTTTGGGTGTTCCCTTGTTCCTGTTTCCTTCGCATTTAAACCACTTCTTCCTTTGTCATTTCTTTTTTTCCTTTCCTTCATCAGGGTATATACTTAGCATCGGTGACAAAAGCAGGATGCTTAACAGTGCACGACTTTGAAACTCTTTATTCCCAGGGTAATTAGATTTTTTTCTTGTAATTTTCCATGTTGGAGCTTTCTGTTCTTTTAGTCTCCCTAGACTTACCATGACCATGTTAATAAAGATCTATTCATGGTTTTGCTGTTCAAAAAACAAAAAAAAGATCTATTCATGGTTTTGGAAGTTTGACTTTTAGTTTTACGAAGGGGTGTTATAACTATGCTTTTGGTTGTAATTTTTTCTAATTGCTCCTATACATGTTCAAAGTCTGATGGATGGGCCAAAGTATGAAGGCTATTGCACTTATGACAGGCAAAACAATGAGACAAAACAATGCTCTTTTACTTGTGGTTTTTGGGTTAGTATGCCGCCAGCTTTCATGCATGTGTTCAACATTACAAACCCCCATATATAGAGAACGTAACGTTAAGAAGACCTTTCCATAGAAAGAAGGAACAAGTAACCTATTACACAAGATGAAGTTGAAGATGATTGGTGGAGCTGCAAGTGTTATGGGTTCTCCATGCCACTTTTCCTGGGCGGGTTTAACTTCATTCATGACATATGTTCCTTCTATGGACTTGGATAATTGCAAGATATACAGCAAGGATGCACATGTAGTGTGATAACCTATAGAGTCCCTCATCGGTGTGTTAGAAATAGAGTGAATGATTTAGAATGGACCACTTGTTATTTCCAAATAACTTGGGCTTGCGCGTTTTGGGCAATTTTGTTAGGCTCCACCAACAGGGCATTGGCTGAGTAAAGGGTAGGTCATGACAGAAATGGTATCACAACAAAACCCAGGTCTACGTGGTGGCAACGACCTCTAGAATCTAACGAACTACCTCTTTATCCCACAAGTCAGAACAAATTGACGTAAAAAACTAAGTCCTACACCATAAGGTTGTTGGGAATTTGGGGAGTGAGAATGTCAATTGTTATAGTGGTGGAGATTGTGACAACCCATTGGTTCCCACATCGGTGGGTTTGAAGAGGAGTTAACAACATACTATGGACCACCCATTACTACCAAATAACTTGGGGTTTTTTTAAAGTATTTTGGGCCATGTTGTTAGGCTCCAACATGTTATTGACCCAGTAAAAAGTGGGTCATTCCATGTTAGACTAATCAGGGATGGTCATTTTATGACAAAATTTTCTTAAGCAGCACAATAAGTGTGACATTGTTCTAATTCTAGCGTGGTTATATCAAACTCTTGATTGTAATCAGAAAAACTAATAATTTCATCTTGGGTATCCACATATGGATAACGTAATACAATTAGTGAGACATAATATATTCAAAATGAAATATTGTGTTTGTTCAAAAACAAAAAAATGAAATATGGTTAGTGAGAATTTAGAGGAGGAATATGTGAAGTGAAGTCCCACATCGCTTGGTTACCAAAGTACTATGAAATATACAACTGTGAGGGCACTCTCATTTCATGAGCTAGCTTTTGGGGCTGAGTTCTACCCAAGACTGTGTAACGTGATAGCAGAGTTGGGTCATAGAGATGGGTAGGGTGCGTGTCTCTAGCATGCACGTGGCCGGTGCTGCCGAATGAGCACGCTGTTCATGAGGGAGTGTGTGAAGCTAAGTCCCACATCGCCTAGTTACCAAAGTAATATGAAATAGATAGGCGTGAGGGCACCCTCACTTCATGAGCTAGCTTTTGGAGTTGAGTTCTACCCAAGACCGTGTAACAGAATAATGGTTGAATTCAAGGGGTAAACTAGTTTGTGCATAGAGGGGGTGAGTTGTCTAAACTTCTTGTCCTTTGTTGCAAACTAATTTTAAGTACAGTTGTCTATTCATGTGGTGTTCTAGTGCTGCTTTCTGAGCTTAAATGAATTATACTGTGACCACACGTTTGAGTGCTGTCACTGTACGAGCAGGAGCCTCTATAATTTTTTCCACGAACCCTTACATGGCCGTTCAGGTAGCCACTCAGTTTTGTCTTGCGGAAATGTTAAATTCTATATCCTTACATGTCACCTCACCTATGAATCTATACAACCAACCAAATTTCGTCTATGGAAACTGTCAGCAGTCAAGTTATAGTCCATTTGGATAAGAAAACTGTTGATTAATAGCTCATCTAACGACCAGCAGCAAATTCCTAGCCAAACTAGCCATGTTATGTGGACTTTTCTGAAATCATGAATTACCCATATGGACAATTGATACATGGACATGTATATGGAATATGTGTCCTATATGCCTAGATGGACTTATTTCTTACAAGTTTGTATTATCAATCCAATTGGCTTGTAAGTAATAACTATGAACAAGACTTCTGTGATACTAAAATGCCCAAGTTTAGTTTATAACCATCATTTCATTGTTGGATATAATAGGCTTCTGGGTAATATGAAATGTAGTTGTGCCCAGGTTTACCTCAGATGAGTCAGACACCTGGGCAGTAGCCACACCTGCTCCTAAGACTCGTACCAGATTCCCTGTAACCTACGTAGCCAAGAATCCAACATGAATGCAGCTACACGGTGATGACTTTGGCCACACTTACACAAGTTCTTGGACGATCTCCTGTGTTCATGGGTTGATTGTGCAATTCGTAGTCTTCATATTTGCTTCTCTACCTAAGAACATGACTTGCTATCTGAGGTATTACTCTTCTTTTGCATGAAAAATAAGTTATAATACTGTTGTTTTTACTCTTAATTGAACGACCATAATAATATCAATTTTTGTGATCGCCAGCAGTAATGTTTTTACTAGTTTGAACTCATTAACTGTTATTTGAAATCAATTTCCTTTTTGTCTGACAGCATTCTCTCTTTACTTGGACTACCAACTAACTCTTATCTTCTACATTTTATCCAGTGAACTTTGAGTGTCCTTCAGGGTTAAAAGAGGATGAGACAAAGCATTTACTTCATATTTCAACATCTCAACAACTTGATATGGTTCGATGGAATCTTGCAAATCAAGATGAGGTTTGATTTTTATGTCACTGCCTCTTACTATGCAATTCAAAGCATCAGTAGTTTGTGACTCACCTGCTGGATATCCTTGTACCTCTCGAAGGGTGCTTTTCAAATTGTCTCACCGATTAGAAAGGATTTTTTTCTTGTCCCTGAGGCACATATACGGCACATGTCCTCTGGATTTTAATCATCAAGATTTCTGGCCAAAACAAATAATCAGTTCTCTTCATGTAATTGATGTTGCGTTTGCTGTCTGGCCTGAAATTCTGGTTGTGTTTCGCCTTATGGTGCCTGGCACTCAAAATTTCTATCAGAAGTATGCAACTGAATTATCTTCGTCTTCGTATCTTCGTTGATTCAGTCAGTAAGATAGTAAGTTCTTTTGTGCTCTCTCTCTCCCCTCAAATAACAAAGACAATAACAATATCCTACTAGGAATTTCACATTTCTTATGACAAGCGGTCATAAGGGTAGCAAAACAGCAAGAAATTAACACCGACAAACAAAAGAAGCATCCAGAGACAACAAACATTTTATGTGGTTCTGCTTGTAGCCTACACGGTGCAAGACAGTTAGAATATCTCACTATATAAGGTCACAAGGGACACTCAAATGTCTCTCACATCCCAGTACCCCAAAAATAACATCTGGTTTTTGTGGCCCACAATCCATACATGGACTCACTCTATATCCTCAATAAGTAGTTGGATCTTGTTATTGAAGGTTTTTTTTTTTAGTTTATTGGTGATCTGGAACAGAGAAATGAGCCTCCTATATCTAGTCGACGCTCCAAACCCTAGCCTGCTTATAGCAAAACCTTCCAAGGGGGTGTATCTGTGACTATTGATCCAAATCTTCAACTTTCAACCCCAATGAAGAACGGCTATGCTTTACCAAATTTGGCTTGCTTTGGTTTCTCACGGTCACGAAGTGTGCACAATACTTTGTTGCCCACATGCACTAATTGAGCATTTACTAAATATTGGTAGGCTTCATAAGCCATCAGTCAACATTTTTCTTCTCCCATTAGCTGAGCGGGCAGGACAGATATACTCTAAAGAAAATAAAAAAGAAGCAAAATTGCATTTGTGCTTTATCAAAACTAGTATTTTTAAGGTCCTGAGTGGACGTCCTTTTTCAAGCACAACTGGATGTACATATGGACTTTTTGTACATGCACAGCTTAAAATCCCCTCATCTAGTTTGTTAGATAAATTTGCAGGTCAAGCTTCCTGCTTTTGGTGTACATGAGTTGAATTATTGTGATACCTCTTGGTTTTATTCTTATTGTAGTGTGCTTACGCTTTCAGGTAGCTTGCACATCTATGAAAAGTAGTGAAGTGCATATCTTTGATATTGGTTATATCTCATCAGATCCAGTTGAGGCAAGTTTCTATGCAGAATTGTGGTCTGTGCTTCTACTACATAATTCAGTATTATGGGAGATTTAGTAGGCCGTAGACTGTCAAAAATATGTGGCTTTAATATCCGGAGAACAGCAATCAAACCCTTCTTTTTCTTGTGGACTGACAATTGTTTATAGATGATGTCAATTTTAGGGGAATACTAATTTAATTGGACTATAAAGATACTGATATTTATTTGCTACCAATATTTGCTAGGAAGTGCATGTTGATATGATTAAAGAAATTAAAATGGCACAGTACTCTCTAAGATAATACTTAAGAGCACTGGATGTCTGAAAACACAGAGGGTTGGTGTTGATTTTGATGTTTAATTGTTAGACATCAACTTTATTGGAAAATGGAAAGGTCCAGGTATGTCACGCCCTGATCATATGGGTTTTGGACACGTTTTCGTCACTAAAACACTACGCCACTACTCTTCTGTCCAGCACTCTATGACTAACCTAGTTTTGGTCACCAAAATCAATCGAATTTGACTTGTCTTTGTTTTTCTTAAACTAGGACGTGCCAATTACTCTTATTTCTTACTCCTCTTGTTTTACTAGGGACAAGGCAAGGTAGCTCCACATTGTACGATTACAGAAACGCAATATGCTTTCTTCTCCTCCTTTTTGTCACCTATGATTTTATTTGTTTCCAACTCACTCTATTGTGGAGTACAGTTGTACAAACTTGCTAAATAGTATTTCACTTATTGTTGGCTGTCCAAGTTCTACTGATTAATTCACTATCAAACCTTCTTTTAGAGAGGCTCAGGAATATGAATTCATCTTTGCATCACCACTTTTTAGAATTTTCCAGTATTGGAAGTGATATCATTAAACGAGGTATGAACCTTTCGCCTGCCAACTTGTTTCAATTAGATAAAATCAGCATAGGGACAAAACCAACAGTGTTAAAGAAATGTTTGACCTTGTTTAAGAAGCCAACTGGTTGATTGCCATCATAAGAAATTTGCAACTGTGTTGGCATAATTAACAGGATTCCCCCTGGGTTTGTGACCGATCAATAGTTAAAATTTTCCTCACCGAATGCCTAGAAGAGGCTTGGACCCCTCCTTGCATTACGTCCTATTAGTTATAATTAATCAATGCGGATGTTGGGGTGTGATCCCTAGTGGCTTTTGCTCTTGAGTAGTGAAGCTCCTCCTCTTTCGTAACCTACAACCAGCAACCGGTTAGTGCCACCCAGGCCACTTGCCTGAGGGCACTCCGACGGCCACGTAAGTTAAATTTAGAGAGAGAGAGAGAGAGAGAGAGAGAGAGAGAGCGAGAGCTTATGGACAGAGTTTCAGATCTCAGAATGTGTACCTCTGTAGGGTTTATCCCCCCAGTATTTATTGGCAGTGGTGTACATGCTCCCCAAGTCTCTCGTGCTCGGCATGAGGGCATGACGTCACATGCAACTGCTTCGGTCACGTGAACCGGCTAATACTGTGTTGCCACGTAGGCTTATGGAAGCTTCCCCACACATGCCACGTAACCTTCTTCACGTGCTCGTGTAACTGCGTGACGGCCTTCTTGGGTCGGCTCATGGGTCGGGTCATACGGCCCCCACCAAAAGCACTGCACTCGAATATCCTCACGATCGTCTTTGGATTAACCGAATGTTCTGGACATAAACTCAGGCCCAACAACCTTCGGTCTTAGGAGGCTTTTATACATTGGGCCTACAGAGTGTCTCCTTTATAGTCGGTCTTAAATATCTTTGGTTTTACGAGTTACTTGTCACCTCATTGAGCTGCCGAGTGACCCTCGCTTGATCGATCAGCCCCAGCCAGTTGGTTCACGGTCTGAACCATGAATATTCAGCCCACTACAGCGAGGGAGTGTGGTTTTATCAAAAACTGATTGGATCAAGCCCTTCCCGGTAATTTTTTTTGATGATTTCTCGCAGGGACTCCTAAAAACACGTTTTAAACACATTGGACGGTTCGGATCATGAAATTTGATCAGGAAATAGGAGCTGTGGATGGAAACTCCACCAGGGATCCTTGATTGGATCCATTTCGTGTGTGTGTGTATAATGCACATAAACCTCCAATATTTCTTCATACTATGAAGTATTTATATAAGCAATAAGCACAAGAAAGTTCTCCTAATACACCATATATTTCTATGAAAATTTATGTAGTTGGTTTTTGGGCACTCCGAATCTAGACTCTTCTTTGAACCCTAGCTGGGGACGGCAAGCTAACCTTTTGTCTAAGAAAATTGCCCGCAAACTCAATATGGTGGCACCATCTCCCTGCATCTGTTCACCTTATTTTGATTAGGAAAAGATGGAAGAATAAGTCATAGGACACGCATGTTTCAATTTTGTAAAGTACGATCCTCGTCCAATACTTGGAATGGATGTCGATGATGATCACTTTTTGTTCCTCATACATGCAGGTACTAAGAAAACGGCCAGCTGGTACTAAATTTGATGTTCATAGAGGGTTATCTGATATTGCTTTCTCTTCAAATGACAATTCAAGGTTGGTAAAAATAGTTATTGTGGTGTGGAACTTTGATTGCGTACTGTTGGATCACCAATTGTTCTTGAAAAAGTACTTCAATTCTCTTCCTTCAGACCAATCGACGGCAAAATTAAACTTATAGAAATTCAATCACAAAGTTGTTACGGTCATTTACAAGCATATAATACATTTGGCTAGGATAGTACCTTTGTTTCAACGGTCTATAATTGTAGTTCCCACGGTGGATATAGTGGGATATTCTTTGGCTATGTTGGTCACTTTTATTGTTTGTTTCGTAACTTATTATTTGATTAGAATACTTAACCTTTGTGTTTGCATCTAAGGAATCAATGTGGTGCCTGAAATATATTCTGTTAAGCGGAACTAAGATATTTTCTTGTCTCAGTCCTTGAGCAAATACAATCCAAGACAGCAAAGCCTACCTAACCTTTGTCTAATCAATATTAACTCTAGCTGGTCTCTACCTTGTTTATCTGAGTGAGCAGGTCAATGGGGTTGTATATAGCATTGTATAGCCATTTTCCATCCCCCATTAGAGAACTCACTGCTCCAATGGGGATGGAAATGGGTTGGAGAATGGCAAAGTTCTAAAAGGGGTTGTATATTTGGAACCGCAAATGGCTATAGCCATCCTTGACAGCTCAGCAAACCCATTGCCATATACTGGGAAAATGACAATATGAGTTACCTGAGTTCGGCGGAATAATCCCCAGAATGTGCTAAACGTCGCCAGAACTGCAAATTTCAAATAAAGTGTACTTTGCAAACTTATCCGTAATTTTTTGCTTTCTATTTTACTTCTATTTCAGTAACAGATAAAGTTGTATGCAGCTTTTGGCTCTCCGTTTCACTAGTGTTCTGGAGACAGATAAAGCTATCTTTGCGACTTTATATTTTATATTTCAACTGAACAGCCAACAGATAAACTTATGTGTGAGACTTTATTGTCCGTATTGTTAATATAAGTCGTTGTGGATTGACATATTCAGTAACAAATAAAGTTTCTCTGTAGTTTTTTGCTCTCTATTTTACTAGTGTTCTGGAGCAGATAAAGTTATCTATTTTGAGAACGGACAAATATTTTGAGATGAAGTTTTTTGAAAATCTTGTTTACAATAGTTTTTTAAAAACCTCGTTTTGGATCAGACAAATATTTTGAGACAGAAGTAATAGTTGAATTGGAGTTGAGAAAGTACGGGAAAATGAGGTGGAGGGAAAGCTGGTTAATATTAACTCTTTGGTTCTGTTTTAGAACCCCACCATTGGAGAGGGGTGCTAAAATTTGGCACCTAAAGTTAGTTAACCACTTTTTGGTGCTAAAAATGAGCAAATGGCTATAGCCATTATAGAAACCCATTGGACTTGCTCTAAGGGCAGAATACCGATTATAAAATATTCTTTTGTCAATGTGCAGGACTCGGCATATTCTTGCTTGTTTTGGAATTAGAACAAATTAGGATCCCGTGATTTGTGGATTGCGGGCATAAGGCTCAAACTCCAGCTTTTTGGCTCCTTATTTTCCTTATGTTGTAACCTACGCTGGTAGTATAATGTGTTTCATCCCTTGTTGAAGGAAATCCAATATGCAGAAATCAAATCCATTTTTGTGGACTTCATTTGGAAACTTTAAGCTTTTCCTAATTTGGTAACATTTTGCTCTGTTATATGTTTTGAAAGGGTGTTTGCTTCTGATACATATGGCGTGATAAATGTATGGGATAGGAGAATGAGTGATCTTCCATGTCTTGAGCTCACAACTCATTCAAGCAGCAAGCTCAATAGTATCCAATTAGTTGAAGACAACCAGGTAACATAGTTGACATGACCTTCTGTTCCCTTCGATGTAATATATCTAGATACAAGGACATTTTCCCCAACTTCTTATCTGCTTGACTTCATGTTTGTACTTTTCCGAAAAAATTAGGTCATTTTTGGTGCTTGTGAGGATGGTGTTATACATATGTGGGATCTTCGTGGAGGAAAGCCAGCAACTGCTTTCCGTAGCCATAAAGAGGTGATAAATGTGAACCCAAATATTTCTACCCCTGTCCAGAGACAGTTCACTTTTTCTTGAAATGATGAGAATTGAATTAGTGCATGTTAACTATTGAGCAGTCAATATTTATATGATTATTTGTCTCCATTAGCCCTTAATAGGCATCTTTACCTATAACAGATACATAGGAATTGATGTTGGGGTGGTGCAATGTAGATGTGAATACCTGCCTATACTATACAATTAGATTCCATTATTGTCCATGTCATTTACTCCCTCCAAATGAAAAGTTAGGTCCTTATTCCTCATTTGTTGGTCCCAAAACTGAAGTCCCATTACAAATTTCAATGCCCAAAATTTTATAAACTTCGTATTTTGCCCTTCTCTTCTTTTCTTTGAGGTAACAACTGTTCTAGGAAAAAGTGCTAAGTCAGCTTTTGGTAGGAAAACAACAGCTTGTTTTTTAATTTGGCAAATTTTTAAACAATTTCAGTTACCGCCAAAATTTACTGAAAGCATTTTGTTTTGACTTGTAGGGGAAAGTGCACGTTCAATTTAGTGTAGCCAGATTAGGAAAGTACAGGTGGACAAAAGTTTGAATTTACATTAAAGAAAATCTCACGACCAATTATAATGAATGCCAACTGCCAAGGGTAATTTTAGAAAGACAAAGTCTGGACAATGTAATAAAAAGTTGGAATCCTGAAAAGGGTCCAACTTTTCAGGACAGAGGGAGTATTTATTTAACTTAATTTTTTTAATCCAGCATTTTGAAGTATCTTTTAGTCACAGACTGTTAAATTGATTTACCTCCCATGCAGTCAAATCACGTGAAGTGAACATATAACATGATCAACGATTTTATTTAATAGTCACCGATGTAGTTAAAAATAAATCACTGTGTGATCTCGTAACTAGCAAAAGTTAACTAGTTACCAACCTCTAAAATATAGGAAACTTATTTATATATCTTCCATTCAGGCACATTCTCCTGTGACATCCGTGAAATTATCATCATTCCTGGAGAAAGTTGGGTCTTTGAAGGTAATTGAAATTTGATATGATGTCAGGTTATTTCATTCTCTGTCATGTTCACTCTATCCTAATTAAACCAAACCAAACCAAACCAAGCCTTATGTCCCAATCAATTGGGGTCGGCTACATGAATCCTTTTTCTCCATTGAGCTCTGTCAAATGCTACTTCATCGCTTAAACCCAGTATACTTAGATCTTTGCGTACTACCGCATCCAAAGTCAATTTGGGTCTTCCCCTCCCTTGTGCGTTTCTACCCAAAGCTATCATATCCACTCTCTTAACTACTGCATCCGCTGGCCTACGATAGACATGCCCAAACCACCTTAACCTATTTTCCCTTAACTTCTCCTCTATAGGTGCTACACCCACCATCTCGCGAATTGTTTCATTTCTAATCCTATCACGTCTAGTCTTACCACACATCCACCTCAACATTCTCATTTCCGCTACACTTATCTTATTCACTTGTTGCTTCTTAATAGGCCAACATTCTGTCCCGTAAAGCATCGCTGGTCTTATGGCAGTTCTATAAAACTTTCCTTTCAATTTTGTTGGTACCCTCTTGTCACACAGTACGCCAGTAGCGCTTCTCCACTTAAGCCACCCCACTTGGATCCTATGCGTCACATCATCTTCAATCTCTCCATCTTGGCTAATAATAGAGCCTAAATACCTAAAATGGTCCCTCTTTGGTATCTCCTGATCTTGGATCATCACTCTTTCTCACTCTATCCTAATTGCTTTAGCTTTATTTTCATCAAAGGCTTTGAGATATAATCATGTACTCTGGTGAAAGTTATCTGAATCGTTGTTCTTCAAATTTAGGCGCATTTAAAAGAGCCTAATGTGTCCTGTACAAGCAGGAAGAGGTAGTCAGGCAACGATTAAGACTTTTGTAATGCTACAGCGATGTTCCATCTTTCCAAATGACTAACACATTCACCTGAAGATATGGCCTGAAGAAATACATTCCATGTGCACTGACATTGACTTAATTACTTGTGTTGGGAGGGTTCTGGGAGGAATGTCAAGCCTTTATGCACTAAACCTCTTTATAATAAATATCACTCAACTTTGATTTACAGTAATGGTTGAAACTTGACCATAAGGTCTCATTGTGCAGGCTCAATCGCATATTGTTTCAAAGGAAATATGTTCAATCGATATTGATCCATCTTGCCCATACCAATTGGCATTCCATCTTGACGATGGTTGGTAAGTTGCGGAATAGGAATGGTACTCTCTGTACCATAGTTCCAAGACTATTTGTCTGCGAAGCATTATTATTATTGACATAGCATGCTTAATATGTGATTTTTCACGTAGGTCTGGTGTTTTGGACATTCATAATTTCCAAGTGACTCATGTTCATTGCCCTCCTCCGCCTTGGTTGTGAGTATATTGACAGCCAGTAAATTTCTTATAAACTCAAATAAAATATTCTTCTTGTTTGTGATTTAGTCTTCTTCTTTTCTTTTTTTTTCTTTTTTTTTTTCTGGGTTTAGAGATGGTGAAAATGTTTTCAACAATTTATCATGCTTGAGAAAGCCATCATGGATATCAACAGATTCAGTAAGTGTGTTTATATCTCTTGCGTAGGAATAGGCAAAATACATTTTTTTCATCTCCTGATGTGTTCCAAGTTCTTCCCTTTTTGGCTATTAGAGTTGGGTGTTTCTTTCAAAAGTACGCTCGACTCAGTGATATTCAAAAGAGTGTTAGGCGTATGTGCTACAGTCCCACAAGGTGCTTGTGTTGGGGACTTCTTGTTCATTTCTATGTCGTGCAGAAAGTAATAATGAATTCTACGGTGACCCAATTTTCCTTGGTGTCGACTCCAGATCTATGCTGTTGGATCAGCTTATAATGACGGAATCCATCTTTTGGACTTCTATCCAGACCCCAGCTCCCCATGCCACGTTGACTACAAGTAAGAAACTCTGTGATAGTATGTTGTCTTGCTTTTATACGGAATCATTTGCGACATGAAAATCCACCTATCTCCATTATTTTCGCCCGTTTCTTGATTTAGTTTTTGTTTCCTGGGTTCTTGCTTTTAACCTGACTAATACAAGCGCCATGTTTTTTTAGCAAAGGTTCGTATGAAATACCTGAACTAAAACAAGTGGTGTGTCTACTTATATGATGTCACTTGAAGTTATTTCTTACTCATTTGTGTTGCAATAGTGAGGATTTACAGTGTGGTCCTTGGGAAAATAGCCAGCATAAGCAAAATAGGTTTGTTCCATTGTCTGAAGGGGTCACCGCATGTGCGACTCATCCACTCAACAGCACCATTGTAGCTGGAACCAAGGTAGGTTCATCTTGAGTTTTTGACTTCAATAATGTACATATGCATGTGTGGATCTATGTCATCGGCGTCATTCGCTCCGGAAATTGCATTGAGGAAGACCTAATTCTAAAATTATCAAGTTCCCATTTTAGGAAAATGTGTACTCGAACCAAAACTGAAACTCCAAATTAATTTAATTAAAGAAAACAACCGAACCTGAAATACTGACTTATTTAAGATTATGTGTTGTTAGTTCTTGCCATAATAACTTGCCTACTCTTAGTAACACCATTGGTAATTCGTTGCAGCAATCATCTTTGCTGGTGATTTCCCAAAAACACTGGTCAGCTAATGCAGAGTTAACCACATGAGGCATGAGGACTAACGGAAGCCGGGCACAACAGCTATGAATCACAACACACTGATCCGGATGTTTTATAGAAGCTGTTGATAAAATCTTGCGCGAGGCAATTGCTAACTTGGGCTCTCCATTAGTTGGTGCTCATTGTTAACCGTGTACTCTGGCCCAGAAAAAGAGTTTGAATTCTTTGGGGCTGTCACAACTTCGCATTCTTTTATAGGAATAGTCGCAAGAATAAGATACTGTTATGTAATGCATTGTTAGTTATTTATTGAAAACAATTATGAGTGAAACTGAAAACCACCATAACTGTTGGATAATGTTGTGTTTTCTTGTGAATCCCCAATCCATAACATGAAAACCACCATAACATGAAAACCACCATAGCCTTCATCTTCCTCGAACCAAATAAATATGCTTTCCACTACTCTGCCCAATCAATCCAGCAAGCTACGGCAACAGCAAATTTAAGGGGTGTTCCACTAAAACTAGTTTTTGAACTAACCCAAGATAAATCATCTTCTCACAATAAATTACATAAAAAAATATGAACACAAAAACCAAAGCAATTTTAAAAACAAAACTCCCTTACTGAAACAGGGCCTGAGTATCCAACAACAATTCATGCTAGTAATTAAGTAATTGACCTCTTTCAGCTCTATAGTTGATTATTTAGGTTTTTCCTTAAAAAGAGGGACAGAGTTTTGATGATACTGCAAAGTGCAATCTACCAGCTTGGCTTTGTTTTGATTTTTGGAAATTAACTAACAATTTCTTACAATTTTCCACTAGACAACAAAGGAGCAGGATTTGTTCAAATGACACCAATGTTGATTAATCTTTACATTGAAGCTTTGAGGATTTGAATCCAGGAATAAATTTATTTTTTACCCTTGAACTAATCTTTGCTTTTTACAGTCCCCAAAAGGTTGATTCAATAATTTAAAAGGAATCAGAGTAAGGGTGATCATCGAAGAAATCATATGTAATAATTGCCAAATTTTCAAACGTTGAACATGAAAAACGCAAGTAACCTGATTCTTAATCAATTCTAGATTTCATCAGGTTCACATCATATCATCCAAACAGGAAAGATATCAGCTACAAAGGGATACACAACGGAGAAAACAATCTGGTAGGAAATTAAACGTCTAGAGACAGATCTCTATATCTAAGCCCTTTCCCCACGAATCCTCCTGGCAAGCTGAATATCCTTGGGCATAATAGTTACCCTCTTAGCATGAATGGCACACAGATTGGTATCCTCGAACAACCCAACCAAATACGCCTCCGCCGCCTCCTGCAACGCGGCCACAGCAGAGCTCTGGAACCTGAGATCGGTCTTGAAGTCCTGAGCAATCTCCCTCACTAGCCTCTGGAACGGCAGCTTTCGGATCAGAAGTTCCGTGCTCTTCTGGTACTTCCTGATTTCTCTCAGCGCCACTGTACCAGGACGGAATCTGTGCGGCTTCTTCACACCGCCAGTAGCCGGAGCAGACTTGCGGGCGGCTTTGGTGGCTAGCTGCTTCCTTGGCGCCTTACCGCCGGTGGATTTCCTTGCCGTTTGCTTTGTTCTTGCCATTGGTTGCTGAAAATGTGTGGATTTAGAGAGAGAGAAAGAGAGTTGGTGGGTTGGAATGAATTGAAATGTCGTGATTTGGAGTGAATTTATACTACTGGTAGATTGGAATTGAGAAGGGCGGGATGTTTGAAAAGTTTTGGGGGAATGGACGTAGGCCGTTGATTGGAAGGAATATGGAGGGTGTGGATTTGTTTGAGGTCCCGTGGTGCGGATAGTGATCCGTGTAATATCTTAAGGAACCAATGGGATGAGAGGAAAGAAAGGAACGACTTTGGCCGTTGATTAGGTCCGTCCAACGGTTAAGATGCTTACTGAAATACAGATTGGTGCAAAATTCCTTGACTAAAAGGGACAATTGGGCCTCTTTCTCCGACATTGGCCTAGCCTTCCCTGAGTTACTACATAATTTGTGTGCGCGTGCGTGAGTAGGACTAGTGGACTACAAGTGCAAGCGTGAAAATTTCTTTAAATTATATCTTAAACTACTATAATTTGCAATAATGAGGATTTAGAGCGCGAACATAGTATAAGGATTTCTTCAGAGATTAAGAAAGTTTGATCAGGTTTTGTTTTGGTCTCTTGTTTGGCTCCTTGCCAACCGTTGGGGTCTGATGTGGTTTGTTACGTCTAGTGGTTGTGAGGGTGAAATTTCCTCCTCCGTTTGTTCTAGACGTAACTTCCCATCCTCCCTTTTAATCTTTGTATTTCTTCAGAGATAATAAAGTTCTTTGATTATCAAAAAAAGAAAAAGAAAAGCATAATGTAAGGATTGAGAACAATAGCGTATGACATTTTGAAGAATTATGTGACTACAAGCCTAGCCTAATAGTGGGACCAAAAAATATTGTTAATCCAAACTCGATCATAATAATCAGTTCCACAATCCACACTATGATTGAAACTTACGGAAAATGAGGGGGAAAAAAAGAAAAGAAGATGGGAGGAAAATTTCATTGTGTACAAAATTTAAATTTGGTATTTTCTCCTCCCCTCTTTCTGTAAAACTAAACAAATGAGGGAAGATAAATTTAATTTTCCTTTTTCTTTTTCTTCTTATCCACAATTTCCAAACAACCCTTAGAGTGTGTTTGGGCGCCTAGTTTTCCCACTCTCTTTTTTCGGCTTCTGATTATTTGGGCGTTCTGCGAGAAAACTCCTTCTCTCAAAATGAGTTCTCCATTTTTCACTTTCTAGACAAAAAGACAAAATCTGATCCTGATCTCTTTTTGACTTATCATTCTCGTTCTTGATTTCCCCTCAATTTCTCTCTCCCATCCCTACCCATTTTGTTTATGTTATCTCTTGATTTATTTTTCCCACCACACACACCGAACGACAAGAGAGAAGGAGGAGGAAAGGCAAAGCAAGATCCCTACAATTTCTCCACACTGGTCAAAGCTACTTTTTCAGGGAGTTTGATGAACTTTTTCTTCAAAAGATAATCAAAAATTTCATCTGCCTTTTAAACATTGAATGAATATACTTTACTAACTGCTTTCTTGTTGGTCCTTGGAGCTATAGAAGAGTCCTTTCGAACTAGACATTCACACACACAAGGCTCATGTTCAACAATTTCAGCAGCGTCAATTTCATAAATGGGTTCTTTATAATAGGTTGAATAAGAAGAGTTATTTCTATCAATATCCTCTTTTAACAAAGACTCATATCTTGATGCTTTGTAAGTTAAATCAACCAAATTCCTAAATTCGGTAGAATTGAACTTCTTCCTAAGTTCTCTACTTAAGCCATCTTGTGCTATTCTTACAAATTCAACCTCTGGTAATTAAAATTTACACTTATTTCTGGCCCTTTTAAATCTAGCAATAAATTAAGCAGCCTTCTCATCAGGCTTCTGCTTTAATCTTGCTAAGTCAGCCATAGTGACTTCAAGTTCAGTTTGATAAAATTGTGCACGGAATAACTCTTACATCCTTTGCCAATTTGGAACTGACTCTGGTGTCAAGTTAGAATACCATTCGAAGGCCGTCCCAGTTAAAGAATTAGAAGACAATTTCAACTTAATGAACCCATTATTGCCTAATTCCATACACTGAGCAGTGAATCTAGCAATGTGTTCAGTTGTGGATTGTTTTCCATCTCCATGGAATAAAGTGAAATTTGGGATTTTAAACCCCCTAGGGACTTTGAACTGTCTATCTATCCATTCTGGATAAGGCTTTCTATAAATTTGAGTTTGTACCCCCGGTTCAAAGGTCCATAAACTTCTTGCATAAGACCTAATATTTCATCTCGAAGGGCTGGGTGTTCCCCTAAAGGTACCCTTGAATTAACAGGTGGTTCCCAAGTGACATTTCTAGGCATGTGATCTTTTGGAATCCTCTGATAAGGATCATCAAATGGCCTAGGTTGCTTGAAACCTCCTTCTTGTTTTGCAAAAGGTTCGTAAATGTGGTTCGAATGTACCCTTCCCATCTCTGGTATCCCTGAATACTTAGGAATCCCAATCTCTGGATTAGGCCTTTTCGCATTAGTCCTATCCTTTTCATTAAAATGATTTCTAGGAGTATACATATACTCATCAAACCCATAATCATAATTCCTGAAGCCTTTATCCTCATTTACACCATCAAAGTTTGGTTCGAATAGGATATTAGTGTTTTGCTTGAATACTTTCTTAGGTTTAGGGGTTTGATAATCATGAGTTTTTGCAGGTTCATACCAAGATTCTGGTATATCCTCTACATTTATAAGCTCTTTTCTAGGCCTTGACTTGAATTTGTTTGTGTTAGCCTCTCCTTTATCCTTCTCAAATGAAGGCAAAGGATCACTTCTAAACCTTGATTGCTCTTCCAACTTTTGTAATATAAGCTTTTGGGTCTAAGCTAATTCTTTAAATGTAGCAATCATCTTAATAAACTGGCTAGATGACATTCCTCCAACTTCTGGATTCTTTAGGTCATCAACTTGCACAGTTTTATTATTCCTAGTATTCATTCGAGAAGTCTGGTCAATTCCCATATTTAAGTCTTGACCAGTACGAGTCTCTGGTCCTATTTGAAGGTCTTCAACTTGTTCATTCTCTTTTGAATTAACATTGTTCTCATCTTCTGACGTTTGGCCAACCCGAGAATCATCCACTTGCTTCCTACGCTTTGGAGCCATTTAACACTTTCTGCTGTCCCACCGGGCATGCCAAAAAAGATGTGTTTGGTTCTTTTTACTTCTTTGCAATGAAAAATGATTATATGCGAGCATGCTAGAGAGATTTTCAATCTCCTCCCTTAGATTAACTTTGGAAAAACCAAATCTAATCAGACGATTGTGTTTTGTTGGTTCAATTACCTCAATTAAGAGGATTATTCTTAATAAGTGAAGAAATGCAAACCAATAAACTTAGGAAATCAAAGAACAATAAAGAAACAAGACACTTTGATTGATGAATCAAAGACAAACTTACTTCAAAATTGTCTCCAACTTCAAATACAGAGTAACAGAACTTCAAACAGGTGATTGTTACAAGAACAACCGAGATAGGGGTGATTGTCACAAGAACAATCGAGAGAAATCCTAATCTACTTTCTAATCTACTTCGAACTGAGTTCAAAATCCTAAACTACTTTGCCAATGAACAAACCAAGCATTAGTTTTTTTGATAGCTGTTTGTTGAAGATTTGTCCGGGGACTTTTCACTCTTCAATTTCTTCTATTTATAGACGTTGCTTGTAATTTGAACTTCCCGCTCCATGAATTTGAATCTGGATTGCTTCGAACTCTAACTTTCACTCTGGGAGTTGGCAGTTATTCTTCCTCCACGTATGAATTTGAATTCTTTCTTCTTCCAGAAGTTTTAAATCTGCACGTTTGTTTAAACCAACTCAAATGATAACATGTTAAGGGAATAAATGCCTTCCAGAAGTATTCCACGTGTTCTAACTGCCAATTGCCTTGTTTCGCAAGTTTATACGTGGAACTTGTATGTTCAGCAGTTAATATTATGGCTTCGAAGCCAATCTATATTTTAACAATGGCTTGTAACTGCCAATAACTGCTCTTCCAGATTGAGAAATGATACGACAACGTATTTACTCAATTTTACCTTATTAATCCAGTGTATCTTCATTGACAGATAATTACCAATGTTTGGCACTTTTGATTACGTGTCAATTAATTATTGGATTAGTTAATTTTATATGTAAACAAGTAGAAGCATGAGACCACTGTTGATTTTTATTTTTAATTTTTAAAAAGGAAGATCAAAATATGTTTTCCAAAAAAAAAGTATTTTCAAAATTGGACAGGTCCCATTTAAAAAATATTTTCCAATTAGAATTTTAAAAAAAATCTAAAAACCATATTCGTACACAATTTTATAACATAATTAATAACATAAGGACAAAATGGTAAAAAAAATTCATAACTCATTTTCATCATTCTTCTTTTAAACACTACTACTTTTGCAAAATACATTCTGCATATTTATCCCAAACACTCCTCCCAGATTCAAACTTATTTTGACCATAATTCAAAAAGTCAAAGAACAAAAAATAGAAAGCTAAAAAGTAGGATTCCAAACTCCCCTAATCCGCTATCCCTTTCTCTAATTTTCTTTGGAGGCAGTCTCCTCCATAACTAGAGACTGCACCGGATGTAGTCCAGTAATTTTTTAAACCCTCCCATTTCGGGGTCTCGTCAATTAGAAGAACAACCCACAAAAATCTAGTCTAATTGGCTATCAATTATGAATTGATTGAAGCACATTTTTGAAGAAAAAAATTGAATAATTGGGCTTTAATGGTAGTAGAGAGCACTAGAGGGTTGTAGTTTATACGTGCCTGAATAAATTGAATGGTCTGAAAGCACAATAAAGAGAAAAGATAAAATGACAAACCGCCATTGGAATCAATCTAAGCCCAAGCCGAGTGACCAAATACTTATCCCGAAGGGTGTACCAAACGGCTAAGATTGTGATAATAAATTCTATTTCTCGTTCTAGACTGAGTAAACGATGGCTACTATGAAGAAAAATGGTAAAAACTTGGCACATGCTATGGGATAAAAAGAAACCAAAAAGTAATCCTAAACTAAAGACACATTGGGAAGAGCTTGACTTTGACACAATTGTGGGGGGCGCTTCTCCTGGATGACCTCCTTGGTCGCATGGTACTGTACCGTGGGGGAGGAGCTCCTATGGACCTTGCTGGAATCCCTAGAGGCTTGTCGAAGAGGGTGGTAGGAGCCCTTGGCGTACGCTGGAGGAGAACCTGCACAAGGGAACAACCACGTTAGTGCTTGGCCCGGACGGTGGTGGTTCGGGGAGGCACTCTGATGGCAAAGTCAGCGGCGGGGAGAGAAGTTTAGTGGAGAACTAGAGAGAGAAAGTGCAACTCAATGTTTAATGTAGAGAGAGAGCGTCAGAGACTGGATCCCTGTGCAAAGGGGGCGAGGGGCATATTTATAGGCACGGGGGTGCATGTTCCGCATGCCCCTCGGAGGCCTCACGCCCCGTTCTTATCATCGCATTGAATGCATGGATTGACATATGTTCCTCAAGCGGCACCTCCTAAAGTCGTCACCTGCCACTGATGTCCCCATCAATCAAGTCCCCCACCCCCTCTACAGGCGTAGGCTGCAGGGTTGATGGCTCACCATAAATGCAATGCAGGTGGGTGGTTGAGTCCACTTGACGAGCCGCCGGACTACCAAAGCGTGCCTCGCCCCGAGCCCGGCATTTGGCGTGGCGCCCCGGGTCCCGGGAGGTCGACCGACTTCGTTCGGCGGGGCTCGTGAACCAAACCTCAGGGTAGCCGGTCCCCACGAGCCGGGCCGAGACTCTCACTTGGGCTCTGAGCTTGGGGTCCCTCGGTCATGATACTCGTTGTCCCCGGGAGGTTGCCTGGCTAGGACCGGGGTCCCGAACCCATCGGACGGCTCCGGTGGAGGTGATCCCCGTGACTCCTCCAACCTCGGAGGGTGGGGTGGAGTGGAGGTGTAGCCGAGGACCACGACCCCCTGGGTCTCTCGGCCGCTACAGTACTATTTGTTGATTTATGTGAAAAATATGACCACAATATCTGTCAAGAGTCATGGTAAAAATTACTCTTAAAGCATTGAATATGGTAAATTTGTTATTATTTGTTAACTAAGAATATTGGATCATGGTAAATACATGCCCACACCATAATGATTATGGTAAAAATATGTTAAACAATTCACAGCCTTCTCACGGAGTAGCAAAAGCTTCAGGGTTCAAGCCAAATATCTTCCTCAGGCATAAGCATAGAGTCCTTAAGGGAATTGGAAGACTGAAGGGGAGAGCCCTCCCCCAACCGGAACATCAACTCCCGTCCCAAACGTCCCACCGGTGGAATTGCTTGCCCCACCCGCTTTACCACTCAACCATCCGGCGGACGGAACCACAAGTAGAGCCAGCATCTGTAAAGGCTGGACTGCCAACTAAAGGCCTCAAATTAACAGAGGGTTTGGATATTTCTATCCATTTTTCGGCAAGGTCCCCTGTGAACGAATGTGGTCCAACCAACCATCACTGCATTGTACCTCAATGCCGCAAACGAAGAGAAATATTTTAAAATCGTTCGGCTGATGGAAATATCAGACCGGTATAGTGAAAAGATGACGTCGAGAGGGATGATTGTCGCCGACGACTTGGGAAGTGAGGAGTGGAGGTTGGGATGTGAAGATTTTGCCCATAAATTGAAATTTGGGACGTCGAGGAGGTGATTTGGGGGCAACAATTTGGGAGTATGAATGTTGATTGACCTAGATGAATAAGTGGTCACTGTTGCCCAATTGAATATTTGGCCTAATACGATCAATAATTCTAGCATATGCTAATTCTGGAATTGGGGAAAAAACCTTTATTTAAATAAAAAAGGTTTGTACATAGGATGAACGGCGTGAAGACTTTCTCCATGAATTGAAATCTCGGACGACAAAGAGGTTATTTGGGGGCGGCAATTTGGGGAGTTTTATGGCTAGGTTATAAAGGTTGAACAGTAACTAATGAAACGTAATATCTGGGATTAGGTTTTATCCCTAATCTCTTAATTGTAGGGTAGGACCTTCAAATATTGAAATTAGTCCAATTTTTTCATCATCTATATGCAACTTTGATTTTAGTTCTCAATCGCCTAAAATTATATATATAATATAAAGGGCAATTTAGGATTTATTTGAATCTCGGGATGAAAACATATATCCCTAAAAAGCTCAGGATGATTTTTTAATTTCAAGGGAATAAAATGATGATTATTTAAGTGCGCCTTATATTTTTATGTTGTTGTAGAGAGATCTCATTAACAATTTCATTTCACCAAAATATTAAAGAGGGGTTAGATATGAATTCAAACTCGAAAAAGTGATATGGCACATCTTTAATGTAAGATGAATATGTCACGCAGATGTTTTATTTAAAATTTTAATAGTAATCCAATCAATTCACTTCAATTGACGTTTTAAGATGTTCTGTCATTACATGAGTTTGTTTTTATTGCACAGCTACAAAAAGAAATAGTGTAAATATTCGTCAAAGCATAAGTTTGTTTTTATTGCACAATTAATTCAAGAGACCTCATCACCATACATTCTGCTTTGTTCTTTCCTGGGAGAACACCAATACTTGTCGGGTAGAGATAACTAGATAAGTCTTACATTTCAAAACAAAGAGGGATAGGGGTCGTTTTTTTTATAAAATTATAAATTCGTAAAACAAATTTATGAATTCTCAAATTCTCGTTTGCTATTCATGTTGATGTAGACTAAATGAAAGGGATTGTTTGCTTAAGCTTCTCAGTGTGTTGGGTTTGACGAGATGATTTCATTTCTGTCTTTTTTAATTTTATTTTTAGTGTAGTTTTGGTATTTACCTTGTCTAAATCCAGCATTAGCTGGGATTTGATTACATTTGTGCAATATTGTTTTAAGGGTTTGAGCCGGGTAGGGTATGATAAGCCCCCAATAGTGTAGATACACGGCCTTATCTACCTCATTTTGATCACGCACACGCCATTTTGGCGCTTTATATGTGTAACGTTGCGCAAAGTGTGTATCGTGAGTTACCGGGAAAAACCGAGCTAATAACGGGTTTTGAAGAGCCCCGGAAAGTATCTCAACCTATCAAGGGAAGCATGCCCCATGGCATGGAATCCCCGAGCCTCGGAGGGCCAAGCAACGAAGATTCGGCAAGGCTCGGGACTTGTCAAAGGCCACAAACCCACTCCAGAAGAAATTAGATCGATCTATGGGAACAGATGGATCGATCCATTGGAGGAATCCAAGCTCACCAGAAGAGGATGGATCGATCCATGCCAATCAATGGATCGATCCAATAGAGGACTGAAACTCACCAGTAAGGCATGGATCGATCCATGACAATTGATGGATCGATCCAATGAAGGAAAATCTCGAAGGAAGCAACAGGTGGATCGATCCATTGAAGTAAAGGATCGATCCGAGGAGATGTTCTGGCCACTTTTTGACAGCACACAAGCTACTTTATGGACCACCTTTTGTGCGAAATTTTACTATCTTTAGAAAGCTTCTAGATGGTTGAGAGAGAAAGGTGATATTTTGTATAAATATCTCACCTTCTCTCTCATTAAGGCAGACCTGAACACTAGATATTTTTTTGGTTAGTTTTTAAGTTTTTTAGCCTTATCTCCATGAATGGTATTTGTGAAGCTTTCTCTCTCTAGGAACTCATGTAAGTGTTTGGTTTACAGTATTTTGTCATGATATAATAGTTCTTGTAATCGAATGATCGTTCTATAAATCTAGTTTTTATACGTTTTTAACGGTGAAATCTTGTTCTCATGTTCTAGCTTACCTTCCACTTAAACTCTAGTGTTACATGCTTGTTTTCTATTTTCCTAAGTATTAAAGTGGTTGTCCTAGTTGTTAGCTTCCATAAAAATCAGTTTTTATAGTCATTGGTTATGTTAGTAACTTTCTTCATAAAAATAGTCATAGTTTACTTAGAGATGATTGAGTAGTGCCCTTAGGTTTGGTCATGGGGTGATTGTTCATTCGTTCCTCTCGACAAAAAGGCATACACCATTTGTTTTCCAAATTATTGGGATAGATTTTAAGTATCAAAATTCGGGTTTGTTAACCCCCTTGATCACACGTCGCAAAGGGGCTTGACCACTTGGTACGTGTGATGCTTCGGGCTATGGCAACCCAAAGGTTTGTCTAAATGGCACAAGAATCCTAATAGTTGTGAAACACATTTTCTAGTTAAATGGTCTTAAACTTTAAATCTTCCGTTCGGGGGCACCCAAGGATGACCCGAGCCGGTTATCGAGAGAGGAACGGATGGACTTTGGTTGTGGTTTGTTTAAATCTCCTAGACCTAGCCTAGCTTTTAATTAGCTTTTCGAATCTCCGAGTCATTCTAGAAGTTGAAAGTTAACCACCAAACAACACCACCCCATAAGTTGGCCGTCTTAACGCCAAGAATCTCATCGCGAGTTGAACTTCATGCCGGTCACATTTGGTCTCTGTGGAAATCGACCCCGGTCTTGCCGGGTTACTATGCTGACGACAACCTAGCCATACGCTTGGGGCGTCCTATTCTACAACAAAGCTAGGTCGCAAGCAGGGTACCTGTTGGATTCTTTACTGCTAACATTTTGATAGGATTCCTCATTCCATCCCGAAGGTGTTGGGGTGTTGGGTCTGTTTCGACAAGTGTGTCTAAGAGTTAGTGGCATTGTATGCCGAGCGAAGGCTGTGCTCAAATCAATTATTAGAGGTTTTGGTTTCATTCTTGTCTTTGAATGTAGTAATCGTTGTCAGATGGTGTTTATAATGGAATTCTTGACTTCATTTAAAAATTCCTTTAGAAGAGGAAAAAATGGACATTTACTTGGCACATACCACTATTAATCACATGAAAGGGAAAAAAATATAAAGGGTCTGGGTTCTCTCTAGTCCATCAATTCATGTTTTAGACTAAATGAGACAGTTCAGTTCTGAACCATACATTGGAATATTCAATTGCTAGAATTTATTTATAAACTCTTATTTATTAGTATGAGTTTTTTAACAAATTCAAACCATTGACTGCAACAAATGCAAGATTTAGATCTGGACTGTCTCTTCCATTTCAAAACTTGGACCGGATAATATACATCCTGAAAACACTAAGTACCCAGAATTGGGTACCCAAAATTTACACAATTACACACGTGTGTGTGAGCTCCACAATTACACACATATGTGTGTGTAGTTGGGTAAATTCTAGGTACAAAATTCTGAGTATCTGTCAACACCCTATATATCCATCTACATACTATAAATCATATACACTTTTTGCAGGTGAAGGTTGACAAACAGAAGACTCACTTTTTTGGCTGGGCGGTCATTTAGAAATAATGACACGCCGAAGTAAAATACTCCAGTTGGAATTACCTAACTTGACCCAAAACACGAAACGCGAAACATACCCGTAATCCTACTCGGAATTCATTATTGTAGATTAAATTATTTCTGCCGCTGGTTCACCGCCAGTGAAAATAAAAGTTTGTTCCAAACCGATTGCAGCTCCATGTCCATTTTATACTATCACTATTTCGACAAATTACGCAACGTTTTCGATTTGAATGAAACTTTTGTTTTAACGGCAGTGAAAATACTATTTGGGAACGGGGATGGTACTGTAGCTTTGGGGATAATATGGATGTTGGGCAAATCACTGCTGTCTGTGGCCGGTCAGGAATGGCTCAAATTTATTCGAACAATAGACGGTTAAGATTTATTTGGACGATCTGTAATTTGAGCCGTCATGACCGACTAATGGTCATGATCGGCCAACTTCCGTACTATCTCCGAAGAAACAGCACCAACCAATTGTTTGCTTCACTTTTTTTTTTCTCTCTCTCTCTCTCTCCTTCGATATTCATATGATTAGGACTTGAATATACTCCGCTGTTGATGAGGAGGTCCCATGTGTAATGTAAGGGCTATTTTGTCCCCACAATTGTCTGTCACAGGACTCACTGTTCAAAGCAAAGAGAATAGCGTTTGGAAGGAATTAGATTCTCGTGTACCCCACCACAAAACTCTTTCGGCAAAATCTGCAAATGAACAGCTCACTCTTCTTCACTAGACGCAATTACCCCTAATCTCGATTGTTTTTTTTTTTTTTTTTTTTTTCCAGTTTTTCTTTACATCTCTAGTTTGGTAGGAGTACTTGTTTTGATGAGACTGGCTTGACCTTTTTCAAATTCAGTAAAAATAAGCAAAATCGCATAACTGAGTACTCCTTCCGTCCCAATTTATTTGCTCAAAATGGAAATACGTAGAATTTCAAACTCCTACAAAATATACTTCTCTATATTATTTTTTAATTTGTTTTATACCAAATTAAAGTGCTCATTGAGTACTTTAATTTGATGTGAAAAAATTAAAAATATTATACAAAAGTACATTTTTTAACATCTACAAAAATACACGTTTTTCAAAGCGAGCAAACAAATTGGGACAGAGGGAGTACAATATGGCATATGCGCTAGAATTGTGAAGGTAATTCCTTTGGTTTTAAATTTCGTTTTGACAAAATTTCCATTTCAACTAGTAGATATTGCGTGAAGTAATTCTGCTACAGTAACAATAAGAATGGATATTTTTGGGTCCAGTTTATTGATATTGTATCTAGGCAAAAATTTGGTTTGATTTTGGCTAAATGAAAGTAACCAATGGAGATGCTTGGAAATTTACTTCACAAAACACCTCTCTGCAATGCAAAAAAGGGATCCTTCTTATAACAAGTTTTGCAATGTCTCCCACATCAACAAAAATTCCTTTTTTTTTTTACCCTTTAGATGCTAATAATAATAGCTCAATCTCGTAACGATTCTCACTTAGACGTGAAAGAAGTGACATTTAACAAGGGTGAAAGAGTCATTTAAAAATATACGAAGACGATTACTTATGATATCAAAAAATTCATTAAAAAACTAAAAAAAAAAAAAATTTTTAATCACTGTTTTTTTTTTTTTGGGGGCTGGTTTTGTTAGATGGACATGCTCATAAAATTGCAATCCCTTGTGATAACAATAATCCCCATATGTTCACATAATTAAACAGCATCCCCCAGGGTCATTACGGTAACTTCATACTTTTCACGCCAACAGTACAGACTGAAAAAAACAACCGCACATCCGCCACACCACTTCTCTTTCTCCACGCTTCACATCACATGCTCTTTCTCTCATTTCTACTATTATTCCATTGGAAACAAAAACAAAAGTTCTTTGGAATTGAGCCCCTCTCTCTCTCTCTCTCTCTCTCTCTAGACCCAGTACCCTTCACGGGAGATGATATATCATCATCTTCTTCATCTGCAAATCAAATCCAAACCCTGGATATCCACTTGGTCCCCATTTTTGTTGGTTTCTCTCCCTGCATAATTCCCTTGAATTACATTAAAAAAATATAGATAAATAAGTACAAAGATAGTGTATCTATTAATATCTCCTTATCTTCGTTCTTCTCAAATTTTATATGCTCTACTCTGTTTTTCCCCCTGTTCATGGCAACTAATACTACAGTTGAAATCCTCGAAACCCAAAACAGAAATTACAGCACAAATCCGAATGAAATTAACAGGGAGGATGTTCAAATTGCCATTGCGAAAGCAAAGGAGCTCAGAGCCCTTCATTCGGCTCTTGTTCAAGGAAATTACAGCCCTGCCAATTTGAGATTCTTACCCTCTGGTTCTTCCCCTGTTCCACACCAGCTCTCTCAGTTCTCTGCCCATGATTACCCTGTTTTCACACCAGTAAGTTCTTCTCTCATTTACCTTTGAATTATGTCATTTTTTTCTCATTTAATTGATTACCCATAGTTGTTTTTATATTTTACTTTCTTGGGGGTTTTTTAATTTTTAATTTTTTATACAGTGTAACGGTTTGAATTATTGCAAACCCATGTCTGGAGTATTTCATTACAGTGAGTAAAGCAATCCTATGAATCTTGTCCCATTTCTTGTGGTATTTATAACATTTTATCCTTAATTCTGCTTTTTATTTATTTTTTCTTTTTTCGTTTTACACTTTCCGGGATTCCATCGACTTACTTTAAAAATAAAAAAAAAGAGAGAGAAAAGAAGAAGGATTTCTTCGACTTTGTTGACCTTGGACTTTTTTAGACTCGTGAATTTGTGAAAGGGATTAAGTATGGAGGAATCAAATTTCAAATTATCCCACTACTTCACTTGCGATATTTGGAAGTATTTCACATAATTTTTTAATTATGATATCCGGTTACTTTAAACTTTTACTCTTTCGTAAATTCCTTATTAGATATCCTTATTCGAGCCTCTTATCCCTTGTCACTTGGCTTCCAAGGCGGTTTTGGAGTTTGAATCTATGAAGAGACACAGACTCCCTTTGATTGTTAACCCGCAACTTCCTTCCTAAATGTGGGCAAAAAAAACCAAAAAAAAAACCATGCTTTATACCATGAATTATACCTCAGCTAATTGATTTTCGAAATAATTTTCCTATCATCTGCACTTTTTTTTATGACAATATTACCCTTTCATTTGTGAAACTAAATCAATGGAAGGACTTTGCTGTAAAATTCATTAAAATAAGGAGTGTGAATGTAAAATAAAATAATGTGAAAATCTTTAACATCATGAAATTTTAGGGTACAAACAGGATTAATCTCCTGAGGTTTCTGACAAATAGCTACTTCCTTAGCGAATAAGGAAAGTTATTCATCACCACCGTAGTAGTCTAAGACTTAAATATGTTGAATAATCTAAATTCCATAGGCAATTTTCAAGAATGGTCATTTTTGTTACAGTCCTTGTTAGGAACATGTGTGAAGGATGAGTCTCACATCGCATAAATAGAAAAAGAGTTGGACCTTGATATAGAATTAAATGACTCACCATTTATAAGGCTTATCCTTTTAAGCGGATATTGGTCATTCATTGTATATTGGGTTCATGTTCATTGTATATTGTGTTCATGTGATATGATGGACTCTGTGGATACTTCCAATAAATTGGGCTTATGTGCACATCGGAAGGACCTTAGGCATATCAGACTCAAAATAAGTAGTATCAGAGCCGATGGCTAGCGATCTATGGGTGAACTCTCTTGGAAGCATTGGTGGATGTGGGCTTGCACGGAGACTCTTGGAGGAGTAGGAAAACCATAGTAACTCTCGATGGAGTAAGAAAATTCCTAGTGCGTGCGGCAGGTGGCTCTCGATGGAGTTGGTACCCTTGATGGAGCAAGAAGGGAGTCAAGTGGATCAAATTGAGGGGGAGCTAGGCCCAATGCATGGTTCACACATGAGTGGGGGATTGTTAGGAACATGTGTGAAGGATGAATCTTACATCGGATAAATAGAAAAAATGTTGGACCTTAATGTACAATTGAGTGGCTTACCACCTATAAGCCTTAGTTTTTCAAATGAATATGAGTCATTCATTGTATGTTGGGTCTATGTGATATAATGGATATAATGGACTCCGTGAATACTCCCAACAAATTGGGCCTACATGCTCATGGAAAAAATCTCAGGTGGATCAGACTTTGAACAGTCCTCAGTTCTGCACATGATTTGTTCAATTTTTCGATTTCCAATCCCTTGGGATGATAATATGCAGTCTAGTATAGTTTCTATTTGCATTGCATCGGAAATATGTAAATGTGTGGGGAACTTTCTATTTGCGAAAATTGAACGTCCAAATATGATCGCAATGAGTATCTTTATCTTGTTTCTGAAAACATGTATTATTTGTTTTTGACAGAGTTATGAAGATGAGCCATTACCTGGGTACCAACAAATTCAGCTAGAAAGTCAAACTCTATCTGAATGTTGGAATGAGTATAAGATCGGAGAAGGAAATATCGATGAAACCATCTTATACGATCAGAAAATGATGAACGCATCTTCAAGAAAGGGATTTCCCAACTTAGAATCCCATATTTGTCCAGCTGAGGATCAAAAGTCCGTCGGTGGTTCATTTTCTCGTAACGCTTTGTTCCCTAGAGATTCGCCTGGAAATGATTTCTCCTCAAGCAGAAGAAACAGTTTGGCAGAATTCAGATATCTATCATCTTCTTGCAACAAATGCAACCCGGCAGTTATAAGCAAGGATTCCAATATCGTTGTGCCATTAACAGACTCACATTACTCTCTCCAACCGCAACCAAAAGCACGTGGACTAATTTTTTCCAGGTTGCTACCATTTTCCCGGCTAAAGAAAAAGAACAAGAATGTGAATTCGCCAAGCAGAACGGATACAGAGGAAAGAGTTTCCCAAGGTTTTAAGGACTTGGGGATTTTGTCGATTGAGGTATTGAAGAAAGAGCTCATGGAAGCGAACAAGAGTAGAGATGCAGCCCTAATGGAAGTCGCAGAAATGAAATCCTCAATGGGAAAACTTGAACAGAAGTTGGAGCATTTGGAAACTTATTGTGTAGAACTGAAACAGGCCTTGAGGCAAGCGATACAGACGAAGGAAAATGATTCCCAAGTCCCGGAAACACATGGGAATTTGAATTCTATCAACGATATGCCCGTGAGCGAGGAAGTGATGGTGGAAGGTTTCTTGCAAGTAGTATCCGAAGCGAGGTTATCAGTGAAACAGTATTGCAAAACCCTAATAACCCAGATCGACGAAACGGATGGTACCTTGATGGATAATTTGAATTCCCTTCTCCAACCATATAAGCTTTCTCTAAATTCGAAGTACACAAAGGCGGTTTTGTACCATTTGGAGGCAATCATAAACCAAACTCTCTACCAAGATTTTGAAAACACGGCGTTTCAAAAAAATGGATCTCCAAAGCTTTTAGACCCTCATCAAGACCGCCAAGCGCAATTCCAATCGTTTGTTTTCCTTCGAAATATGAGTTGGAATGAAGTGTTGAGGAAAGGAACCAAACACTACAGTGAAGAGTTCAGTAAGTTTTGTGACCAAAAAATGAGTTGCATTATCTCTGCTCTGAATTGTGCTAGACCTTGGCCTGAAAACCTCCTGCACTCTTTTTTTGTGGCTGCCAAGTGCATTTGGTTACTTCATCTGCTTGCATTTTCGTTCAACCCGCCACTGGGGATTCTGAGGGTCGAAGAAAACAGGAGTTTTGATTCCCATTTCATGGAGGATGTTTTTATGGATAGGCGGAGATCAGGCGATCCGAGCCGGGTTAAACTTATGGTTATGCCAGGGTTTTATGTGCAGGAGAGAGTACTTAGGTGTAAGGTTCTTTGCAGGTATAAATCTGTAACCTAAGCATTTTTTTTCTTTTCTATTTTTTCCAAGGGGTCAAGATCTAGCTTGTAATTTTTGCTTCTCAAGTTTTGATGATGTTTGTATATGTGGGTTCCTTTAATTGCTTAATGAATCGGACTGTTCTTTAATTGGTTGAATTTGAATCATTGAATTAGGTTCTATTAAACCAACGGGGGCTAGCTCAGTTGGCCAGGACTTTTGCATCTCACTAGGAGGTCAGGAGTTCAAATTTTCCTACCTGCGTGCAAAGGCTTTTCCTTTCTTTGTTGCTACCCTGTGATGGGCTTATTTCTTGTATTTATAAAGTTGTTGGGTTTGGTTGTCTCGTGGACTATCACAATTCATATAGTGTTCCGGGTTGGTACTTTGTACTTTATATGTGATGTAATTGATCTCTCTTCTATCGATTGACAAAAAAAATAAATAAATTAGGTTCTATTTAATTTTTTGACAAAAATTGATTTTTCTTTTAGCGCTTAGCGATCCGATTCCTATCTTCTTATTAGTTGTTAGGGCCATTGCTCTTCTGCATATTGTTCTCTGATTTGCATAGCACCCATAGAAAGAATTCTCTCCCATCCTTTAGCCAAACACCCTCTCTATCACCAGTGTTAAGAAATAGATTATGTGAATTCTTCCTGCAATGCAAGATCAAATTCATGAAGATTCTATTCGACAACCTAATAGTTCATTTTGTGCGGTTTGATATGTATGTTTTCTATGCAAAATATTAAGCTAATCAGATGTCAAACCAAATCATATTTGGGCTTAAGTTTGGATGGCGGCAATCCCAAGGGGGATGAGAATGTGATGCCTCTTATTTATACCCAGGAAAATTCTCAAGAATTTGATTTTCGGTAATCATATTCCTATTCCTACTCAAGATTCTGGTCATCCAAACATAGCCTTGGAGTACGGTCAATATATTGGCCGTGTATTGCTCTCTCTTTTTTTTAAATTTTTATCGGCAAAAATGTTATTAAGAAAACTTGAAAAATGGTACATCAAGTTGGGGGTAGAGGGGAGAGAAATCCAACTAAGGATTGAAAAAAATAAATGGAAATTCCTAACCGCCCCCACTTTTGGGGGTTTGTCCCGTACCAGCCATTTTTTGTCTTACATCTACATTTGATAATTTTTCTTAATCTTAGACTCAAAGTGCGTGGGTGTAAAATAAAAAGGGCTTGTGTGGAAGAGGCTGTGTGATGCGTCCAAGGCCTAAACCTGATGGGAGAACCCTAGGGCTTTGTTTGGTTTGGGTTTGGAGAGAGGTTTTTGGGTGTAATGAGTAGAAAGAGAGAATTTTTTTTTATTGAAAACCGTGCAGGGTGGGTCTCGAGACCCGAACGGAACAAGGTGCTAGTATAAATACCTAATGGGACAAATTCCAATAAGGGGTGGTTTTCCATTTACTAAAATGGAGATTTGCTAAAATCAAGTGTGTGATTTTAGCAAATGAAGTGGAGGGGTGCTAAAATCAAGTGGGCCCCATGCTAAAAGCAAATGCAAATTTCCATTTTAGCAAATGGAAAACCAAGCCTAAATACCCAATGGGTCAAGCTCAAAGCCTCAAACACCTAAATGCCAAGCCCAAAAATCCTAAACAAACAAAACCAGCAGCCACTAACGCCAACCACCAGAAAAATCCACCGCTGCATCCACCGAGAAGGGCACCACCACAAGCCGGAGATGAAAAAGAGAACAACCCAAAAAACGCCAATGTGATTGCTCTTACAACACATGTGATTCAACAAAGCTTTCATAGATGTTCGAACGACCTGGGTTTTTTTTTTTTCACTTTAAGATCTTGAAAATGGATGACTTCAGCCACCAACTAAGAGAATTATGAGTCTTTTTTTTGCACGAGGAATCTGCGAGGGCATAGGCCGTAAGGTTTGAGTGTGGTCACCTGAGTCCCACTGGCGGAGCCGCTACAAGACCAGTGTGGGCACAGGCCCACACTGGATTTTAGGGATTTTTTTTTGGCATTCTTATAGAAAAATGTATTAGAAATTTTCACTGCTATATCATATTATTTCTACAAAAGATTAATTATTGCTCTTGGGGCACAACTATATGGTGTTATAACATCACTGTCCTATGCATATTGATGTGGGACTTGAGACAAAATATATGAGTTTTACCTAACTATGAGATGATGAAGGCCAGAAAAAAAAGGGTTATAGAGAAGGATTTTAGGGAACCATGCAGATACCCCAAAACCATTGAATAACTAATTACTACAAACAAACTTCAATTCAATGAAATTTTTGCCTCAAAACTATTTGGTTTTTATGGATTCATATCACTATATTACCATAGAATGAAAGTCTTTTTTTCCTTATGATATACATCAATAAGAGTTAGTAAAAAAAATTAGTGTGTTAACAACTAAAGAGAGTTGAAAATCTCTTAATTAACTCGAACCACATACCTCCCCTTGGAATTCAAAGGTTACACCCAAATAGGTTGAGGCACATTTGTCCAAGAGAGGCTCCTTTCAAATGAAAATCAAGGCATGCTAAATTCTTAAAAAAAAAGTAATTTTTTTTTTACACTACAAAGTACTGGGCGTTTATAATCTAATTGTGCCCTCATTGGTGTGATTTTTTAGCTACGCCACTGCACCTGACTCCACCCAGTTTTTGAGATCCTTATTTAAGGTTTGTAAGTTAATTAGTGAATTTGACCTATTGAAATGGTGATATTGCCCCAAATATGTTATTTAGGGAATTAAATTGCCCCCAAAATTCCGTCTGTATTCCCAAAAGAATTTCTACTATATATATATATTTTTTGCCAAGCCAAAAGAACTACCGTGAAGAAACCATTTTGCAATTGAAAGAGAATTAATGGACGAATAATACTTACATGCTTCGAAAAAAATCATTAATTTTTTGCGTAATAAATGACCCTTTCATATATCGTTTTGGAAAATATGAGAAATTAATGAAGCTTGCTTTTTTCAACTCATTGTGTACGTAGAATATCTCTTTTCACGAACTTTTACGAGTATTCTTAGGTAGGCAAAACGAACTTCTAAGATAGGCAGTTTCCTGAATGATAATGAATCCTATTATAAAAGAAAACAAAGTGTAAAAAATATTAATGATCCAATAAAATGACAAATTGTAATATTCTTTTTAGCTAATTTACGAAATTTAAGCCTACTCAATGTGTGTATTTTATTTTTTCATATATCATAGAACATTTTTTTTATTGTTACCTCCGTCCCAACCAATTAGAATGGGTATAAAACTCCAAAAGATTTGAACCGGCAACCTCACCATAAAGCTTGGGCCGCCTTTGGACCCTATAATTACCCCTAGCGCATAAAAGAGAGGATCGTTGGGTTGAGCGTCAGAGATACGATGAAGCACTTTGTTGTTGCTTTAATCTTGATCGGCACCACCTCGGGTTGGATGTTTCAGAATGACGAGTCTCAAACAAAAGCAACCCTAATATAGTTATTTCTTTTCATTCTATTGAATATGTTGCACTACGTAATTGCGCTTGTGAGACCAGATCAAGCACGTCGGAGATTTAATGAGGAATTGATGGTTCTACTAGCCGTCCGGCCAAAAAAATCCTGGCAAGCTGACAAGGGAAATCGAATCTTAGACATTAGGCGAGTGCAAACCTCTAAGCTTAATTATTTCCAAATTGGCTTATTACGCTTTCCGAGACATGTCATTCTCTCACAATCCATCAACTCAGAAAACAAACTTAAACTAATCCCAGACTTGAGTCAGTTTCTGGATCAACCTCTGAACCCCATGCAAAAGCCACTTGACCAACGCATTAGATTTGAGTAAAACTGAATTCTTGTAGACATTCTGCACATCAGTAGGTAGCTTGAGCAGTTTTTGTAATGCGTCTACATCTTCGCACTGCGTCAATCAACTTTCGCAACACAGAGTACTCCTACCAAAATGAATCACATTGAAATCTAACATACCTAGGACACAGAAGTTCAATTTCAATTTACACAGTAGCCAATTACAAATCATGGAAATAACATTAGCAAAGCTCGGGCTGGAGAAGAACCCAAAGTCGCAGTTTGGCACTCTGTTATTCAATGAACTCAAACCAGTAACGAGCTCCAATCACTTTAAAAGTGGCACTCTTTCATTCAAAGACCAACAAATACTTAAAGCCAATTCATTACCTTCAAAACTGATTTTTTTTTTGGATTATCCAAGAGAATGTGATCATACCAGCTCCTCAGAAACAAATGCAATATTGCATTGTAGGAGAATTCTCATTCTTGCTCAGTTCCCATAAAAGCTGACATGGGCAATGTCACTAAAAACACTTTTGCCTTTTCTTTCCCTTTTCCGTCCACAATCTCAGAACCAAACACAACAATTTCAAACCCAAACATATAATGTGTTTAATAATTGACAGTCAAACATATGTTTCTATACAGCAATTGTTTGGCTATCACACACTTCCTACATTATAGCCCCCAAAGAAGTATCATTCTAGCAAAAAAACCCTATTCACTTACCAGCCTGTTTGTCAGTTCAAAGAGATTAAACCCGAAAACAAGAAACAAAGCCAGCCTTGGACAAATACAAACCGATTAGAACATGTCAGCGAACTATTGAGCATTATTTAAATCCAGGATTAAATTTTCTCATGTCAAACCAGCGAGCCAAGCGAGTTGCAGTTCCATCACCCAGTACTGTGTTTATCGCCTCCAGCTTCTGGTAATTCACCTTCAGGGTCTCTTCCGGTTGTTGTTGGTGTTCTTGGGGAGGTTGTACATTATATAAATATGAACAACCTAAGAGGAAAACTATTACCCCATCAGCCCAACTTGTTTGTTCATTTTCTGTGATTATGGGTTTAACTGGATCGATAATTGATGTGTGTGAGTAATATTTCCAAAGCATTGCTTCTGATGGGTAGAAAAAAACTAAGCAATTATTCACAGACATACATTAATTTTTGGTCCAATTAAAAGCACCATTGTCCAAAAGTGATAAACAGAAAGGGATGGAGGGGAGTAGTTGGAGTATGAGAGGGATCCTTAGTAATCAAATGCATTCGGATATTGAAGGAAAATGAGAATTTACCTCGTGTATGAATGAAGCTTCAGCTGCATGTTTCTGCACCAAAATTTTCATCTTTTTCTGCTATTTGGAAATCAGGGTCGTGTGGGTCCAACCATAGGCAAGATATCTTTCTCCCAGGCTTTTTGGGGCGGTACTCAAACATTTCTATTTCAGCCGCACATACTCGAATGGGCCTCGGCATCCCAGCCATCATGAATGATAACCCCAGCATTTCTGTGACGATTTGTTTCGCCTGCTTTGTGTTTTTTTATAACAGAGTGCAAAAGCTAAAGTAAGGAAAAAGATGCACATTCCGTGCCATACCCTTTAATATCATTTGAACAAGTATTAATGTCATTCGAACTCCAATTGATAGGGCAGTATTTTTCATCAATGCCCCAATGTTCTAACTTTTTATATATAATCATAGCTATTGGATAGTCCTATAAAATAAACGATTTTTTTTTTTTGTGAATGTGTAAAATGGGAGGAAAATTAACCTCTTAACTTTGAACAAGCACCCAACCATTTGCGCAGCTAGCAAGTTCAAACTAAAAGGTTTATAAATTGACTTTTTGGAAAGGACTAAAACTTCACGATATCACAAAAGAACAAGATGAACCAACAATTTGAGATGGACCGAGTGCTAAATTATGCCAGTGGTCATCCCTTGAGATGGACGGTATACTAAAACTAAACCAAGTGTCAACCCTAACAGCATTATTCAAAAGATCTACCAAGAGGAAGGGACCTCTATAAAATATCAGAAACTGAAATATCAGAAACTGTAAATTTAGTTGGATAATCTTCTACAAATACCACTTTCATATAAGCCAAACAAAAGAAAACCTGCCTGCATTGGGTTTTCCATTTCCACGAGAGCACAATTGGCAGATCTACTTGATTCTGTGACGTTAGGGATGAATTCAACTTTCTTGACATTTCCAAACTGGTTCAGAGCAGTTCTCACGACAGGTTCAGTGACCTGAGGTGAGAGATTATCGATGTAAACTGTCCACTGCACTTTCTCCTCGAATGCAGCATACTCTGCTTCTTCTAATTCCATGACGAAGGAACAGAAGCAAATAATTCCAACTGAAAACAAGTTAGAATTTAGAAACAGTTAAGATCATATTGAATAGTATTTGTGTTGACTACATAGGACCCAAAAGGAGCTTATTTGACAACTACTCTATTCCAGACATGGATATCAACCACTGCTGGACTACACCCGGTTGGAATATTACACTCAGCTTACATATTAATAATATGGTTGAACATAGAGTAGGATCTACAAATTCAAGCATATCTCCAATTCCAAGGGTTGTTTCCAATTTCTATCACAGGATCCTCACACAGAATCAGAAATCCTTCATCTCAGGGACACCGAAATGCATACACAACATCAGGCAAGTTCTGAAAAATCAGGACGCGAAGTGGCAATCCAGGTTCTTATTATATAAAGTTAATGTATCAACTAAACCATCCATCTGCGACCAACAGTGTATTTACCATATCTAGTTGACTGCAGCTAGAAACAGTGATTACGCAACACCTGAAAAAGGATGAACTGGGGAAAACCATCCAACATACGACAACTTCTGCTTTATGATTTTACGAAGTTCACAATGCTATTCTGACAGCTGAATGATTCCAGAAAAACTAAAGATTTGCTTAAGAATGAAATATAACTTATTAGTAATTTAACAAGAACAGGAAAGAAAACAGAAATAGAGGGATATTCAATTGCAAGTCAAGCACAAGTCCTTACAAAAGATAGGAAGGAATTAATAGCAGAAAATGGCATGCAATCCTACAAATTTGATAGTGAAATTGAATCCCACTGGTCCATGACAATACTAGCACTATAATTGTGAGGTATGTGGTGAGAGCTGCAAGACGATATGCCTTTTGGAGGCGGCACCAATATGTTTCCATACTTCTATGTGAATTAAGCTATTCAACTAAATGACAGAGAGAAAAACCAAAAGCTAAACAGATAGTCGACAGCTTCCAAGAAATTAAAAAGAAAAACAAACTAACAATCGTGTAAATTTCTCCTCATGGCTAAAGCAGAAACAAGAAGCTCATTGATTCAACAAGCTTTCAAAAAAGAACATGGGGTAATTCTTCAAAACCTCTCTCTCGCATGCATGCCGTATAACAAGCCTTTTCCTAGCCAAATCTCCTCCAATTAGTTGCAAAAGAACATCCTTTCATATACTTCCTCGAAAACTATTGAACTCTACATTTGAAGCCCACCAAAGTCCTTGAGCAGTACATAACCAGCTTCAACAGCATAGTAAATTTCTTGTCAATTTTGTGAACACAATAGTTCATAAATTTCTGTTTTCATTGTGCTATTACATTCTACGGAGATAGCAATATCACCAGAATAAGTGAGAGGTCAACTTCTTTACAACCAACTCTTAACTCCTTAAGGGGTTTTGAATTTTTTATTGTCATCGGAACTCCTAATGGGTGTTGCGCAATTTTGATTCAATGATTCCTATCAATCATGGTTAGATACCAAGCCTTCCATAGTTTACACAATGGGGGTTGCACGAATGCTCAGAAAATACTGAATCCGTGCCTGCACAATACTTGCGCGGACCCATTCTTTAACCCCAAGCATGCCCCTAAACTCTTTATTCTCCACAAGTTTCCGTAATATGAACATACAAAAGAAAAAAGAAGTCCGGATACAACAAAACTAGGGCAGGAGAGAAATACTGATTACCATGTAAAAGTAGTCAACAAGTGGTTAATTGACTTTTCTCTGGCACTGCAGGGCTTACCACTCCAAGGTCACAAAGTTGATTCCCCTCAGCGGCAATTTATCTTGGGGCTACCTCATCTCAAGCAAAGGCGTGGAAAGGGCTGTGGGAGGGATTAGTCTGGTTCATTGGACACTCTTCATTACCCAAAAAAAAAAAAAGTTCAGGAATAACTAAGGCATTTCTATATTAAACTTTGATTTGGTGTTGCCCCACACCCACACATACACACTTTTTTATGTGCAAAAAAGTGGGAGTGCCCCAATACCTCCGCCTGGGAGTATTCCCTTATCACACCACATGGATATTTGTATGGGACCCCTCCACAACTAAGTCGGAAGTGAAACTAAGGTCGCACCACATGTGGGTTCGGTGACACCAGTAGGAGGCTATGAGACTTGAACCTGAGCCTTGTTCAACCAAGTCTGAGTTTTCACTACTGAACCAACACCGAACACACACATCCATCGTTTAATTTGAAGTTGCTACGTCAGAACATAAATGCATCAATTGAAAACGGCATAAACCTGATCTTTCCATTTTGAAATTCCCTCAAGTGTAGCAAATGTTGAATAATGGGGCTTACAATTTCAAGAAAAATGTCCCCGTAGTTGCTTGAACTAAATTAGGAAATATAGCAATGACGAACGCCATAATCTGGAAAATCATTTTTGAAAATCATTGACTCTTGAATATAACAACTGTTGAATACTGGGGTTTGGAGTGTCAAGAAAATTACCCGAGAATTGAGATGTACTCTGTCCTGCAATCGCCAAAAATCGCCAGAGAAAGAGCATCTCCTACCCATCTCTATTTTTCTAACATGGAGAATGGAAGTGACACATTGGGGGGAGATTTTGTGATTAATGTCATCTTTTTGTACTTTTTTGGAGAATCTTGGAGGGACCCATCATCTTTTTGTACTTCAACCCATCTCTATTCCTCCAAAATGAGATTTGGTTCTCTATTTTTTGAGGATCAAAATAGTTTTGGAGGACCAAATCTCTAAAAAAGATAGTGGGACCCTCAAGAATCTCTATAAGTGAAGAAAAGAGGACATTAATTACAAAATCTCCCCCCAATGTGTCACTTCCATTCTCCATTTTAGAAAAATAGAGATAGGTAGGAGATGCTCAAATGATCATAACCAAAAGAAAGCGAAAAAAGAGAAGGATAAATTACGCTGATCTCCCTTGAGGTTGTTGACAAATACAATAACCTCCCGTTTGTTTTTCAAAATGACTGTCTTATCCCGTCAACTGGCGTCAAGACACAAGAGGGACCTAATAATTAGAGTCGGGGTGCTGGTAATCACCCTAGTGAGCGCATCCGAGCCGTTCATCTCGGTAATTGATGGTCTGGATTCTTTCATTGAAGGATGGGATGCATTCACTAGGGGACAATCATCAGCGCCCCCTCTTCCCTAATAATTATTTTTTTGATAAGTAAAAAACAAAACATAAGGGTATATCATATGTACACTACCTTGTGTGTAGGATCAATTTTGGGGTCCGGGGCAAAATGTCCCAATTGTTAATTTTTTTTCCCTTTTCTAAAATGTGTTCTAAAAGTTTATGTAAGAAATCAACTTAGGCCATCTCCAGCAGCCTCTTCAAAACTCCAGCGACCCCTATTTGGCGACCGAAATCCAGTAAAAGAAGACCCAGCAGCCTCGCCATTATCGTCGCAGTTACAGTAACTCGCCACAGGCGACGAGTTTTGGTGATCGAAGTCGAGCTCGCTACCAGAGTATTTTTCTCTCTCCTCCCACGCCAGAAAAACGACGACATCGGGAATATTTGTTGTAAAATTAATTTTGTTAGGACCAAATTCTGGAGTCGTCTTGTTTTGGCAACCATATGACAAAACACATATTTTTATCGAGTTGTAATTTTATTATTTTTCCTTAATTTTCTAAGTAGCGAGTCTGTATAGAATTTGAATGGAAGGAATCTCTTTAGAATGTAATTTGAGAGTTAGTAGTTTAGTCGGTTGTCGCCTAATCAATATGGTGCATTCGGAACAGAAAGATCAACTAGGGGATCAATTGGTTTCTCAATCGGGAAACTTTGATTTAGCATAGGCCGTGGAGGCATTTCAGAGCATGTGGATTGATAGAGGGATCAATCGGGTTTTTAATTGACAACTCCAAAAGAATCGGATCTACAATATCCAATCAATCGACTTATGATGCGATTGATCGGAATGACGTCTTCTATAAAAACATCATGCCGTTTTAGATCTAGGGTATCGGCTGAAAAAGAATGTTAGAGCTGCTTGTTTTCAAAGCCACAAAACCCTAGAGTATTGAGAGTGAATCTTGAAGCACAAGATCGATGAAACTTTAATAAAAGCTTTAAGAGGTTTCTACATCAATCAATGATCAAGTTGAAGTTGTTTTCCGGAAGAATGTTTGGAAGGCTCGAGGATTCGAGGCAGCGTCAATCAAATATTGGGTGTGGTGTATGGGGATTCGACAAGTACATCTTAGAGCGATTGTGAATGATTCAAATCGTAGGGTAAGATTACTTGTAACTACACAATGATTTTATACTGTTTGATTCCTTCCCATGATTTTTGCCCATTTAGTGTTTGATCAGTTTATTTGCTTTTTGTTTGTGCTTGGTTCATAATTGATTGATGTTATTTTTTTTACTGAGATAAAATAATCTAGCAAATTATAAAACCTAGGCGATCTACGATTTTTCATTTGGTATCAAAGCGGGTCGCTCATATTGATTTTATGATTTTCTTTTTCCGAGCGGATCCTTATTTATTTATTTATAATTTGCTAGCATGGATTCATCAAATGAAAGCAATTTTATATTCAAACCTCCGATTTTTGATAGCTCCAAATATATTGCATGTGCTACATGAATGTTTCCCGGCACTAATGGTACTAACTATGGCCGTGAGATTAAAAGTAATATATTTTATAAGGTTGAGGCTAACCAACCTAATGAGTCCGACAGTGATGATTCTTATGATATAGAAGCTATGAGTTTGTCTATGAAAAGTTTTAAACGTAATTTTAAGAGAGATACTAATAAAAATAACACCAATGCTAGAGATGAAAGGAATTTCATAAATTTAATTGCGAAGCTCCTTGAATGTGAGAAACAAAAAAGTGATGCTTTGCGTGAACTTGATTTTCTTAAACGCAAAAATATAAATCTTGAAAATGATATGCATCATCTTTTTGAGACTATCAAGCTTCTTGAATCAAGAGTAGCAAAAATGCAAGTTGAACTTGACAAGACCAATGCTACTTTTAAGAAGTTGAAAACAGGTACACAAGTCTAGAATGAAGTGTTAAGTGTTCAAAAGGTAACTTCGAATAGAGAAGGGCTTGGATATGTAGGAAAAGCTTCAACACCTAAGGTGAAAGGAAAAACGAATTTTATCAAGCTAAGCAGTAGTGCTTACATTCCTCCCGTGGCCAGTAAAACCAATTCGCGCATCAAAGAGAACAATGTCAAATAGGCTCACAACAAGCGTAGTGAGGTAAATTTTTCTAAATATATGCCTACTTGTCATCATTGTGGTGTTAAAGGTCATATTAGACCTCATTGCAAGAAATTGCACACTCCTTGTATTTCTAATGCACCTGAAAAAATAAGTGTACATAAACATGCCAAATTCATACCCACCTATCATTTTTGTAGAGTGAAAGGTCACATTCGGCCAAAATGCTTTAAACTTCACGGGTACCCTAATGCTCCACCCCATTATCACCACATCAATAACAACAAGGGTAGGTACAAATTTTATGGATATGATTGTGATGGAAGCTAAAAAACTAGGCGTATTGTGATTCCTTATAGAAAGAATACCAATGTGATTGCCAAACACGTGCCTAAAGTTGTTGAAAAAAATAAAAAAGGTCAAAACTAGACTTATTTGGGTGAGAAGAACAGACTTGAAAACTAATGTCGATTTGTCTTCTAATCCTCTATGTGATATTGGATCATCAGGAGGAGTTGACTTCACATTTTGATGGCTTGATCTTGCATTCGTAATCTATGTTAATTTTATTGGCTATCTTGATCTTCTAATCCTCCATGCTTTGTGTTCTTTTCTATTGTTATGTAATTATGTTGCTATTTGGTTTCTTTCCCCACTTTGCCTATAAAAATGGAAAAAGATTGTGTTCTTTTAATGTTTAAAGAAAAAAAAACACAAAAGGATTGTCATTTTGTTTACTAGAAGAGTTTGAGCTGATCATAATAATCTTTGGTTGTTATTGGTTTTAGATTTCTAATATGTTCTTAAGAAAGTACCAAAAACATTCATATTTATAAAATTTTAAAAAGATTTTTTTTTTGTGTGGCTTCATTCTGTGTCGAGTTACTACATCAATTTATCATGAGCATCGACAGTATCAATACAACATGCACATATGTTGTGATTTCTCATTCTTCGATGCATTTAGATGATGAGTGTTGCAAGCTTCATTGCCGTATGTTCTCCACTATCTCATAAAAATGATAGATTGCTCATTATTCACGTTAGTCTCATATATCTAGCCATTTTCTTGTGTTTGTCCCCTTGAGATTGACCCATGGCTACTATTCCCATGTGGGTTTTAAATTTATCTTTGCAAAAGTCAATTTGTTAGTATTATGTTATTTACCTATCCGGGCATTCATTGAGTAACCCGACAATCGGGGTGAGGTACTCTCCCTCTGAGTGTTCACGTCAAAAGATGGATAGACCTTGTGAAGGTATTATTGGACCATTCGCTTACTAACCGGGCATTGGGTATGAGGTACTCTTACTCCCAATATTCGCGTCAAACGGCAGTGGGGTAAAAGAGAATTTAGTGTTTGTACTGCTCTCTAAAAATTAAAGAAAAAAAAAAGATAAAAGAAAAAAAGAGAGGAGGATGTGACTTTGAGGGGGAGTATTTAACAAACGACAGAAACGAAAATATCTCTCTCTTTCTCTCCTGAGTCCTTCTCAAAACTAAATCTCCAAATTACAAAATGAATCAATCCATCATTTGTTCTATTACATGTGCCTTTTATGTTCTCAGCACACCAACGCTGTTAACACCTAACCACCTATTAACAACTTGTTACAATCGTGTAACCTCCTTGCTGAGTTGTCACCACTTGAGGCAGTGGAACTTGAGGTGTAATCCTGTCCATCACCAACAGAAGAAGATCCCCTTTCTTTAGACTTATTCTCCTTTAACCTCCCCCACAAACTCAAGGGAGGGGCACTAACAATGAGTGTGGTTTTAAGCTGCTGAAAACGGGAGACATACAAAGCTTTAGTAAAAATGTCTATAATTTGAGCCTCTGAACTGATATGAAACAAAGAAATGTTACCAGCTAACACTTGCTCTCTAATAAAATGGCAATCTAACTGAATATGTTTAGTTCGCACGTGGAAAATAGGATTTGAAGCAAGAGCGATGGCAGACTTGTTATCACACCATAACACATGAGGAACGGAAGAGGGAATGCAAAGTTTAGTGAAGAGTTGCTGCAACCAGACTAAATCACTAGCAGTTTGGGCCAGAGCTCTATACTCAACCTCAGTGGATGATAATGCCACTGTATGCTGCTTCTTGGCACACCAAGATACCAGATTATGACCCATAAAAATCGCAAACCTAGTTGTGGACCTTCTGTCAATAGGATCCCCAGCCCAATCGGTATCAACAAAAGCAATCAAAGAGAGAGGACCAGAGACAAAGTGAAGACCCTGAGATACAGTCCCTTTGATGTACCTAAGAACCCTTTTAACAGCTGTAAAACCACTGAGCTTGGGGGCATGCATGTGTTGACATTCAACATTAACGGAGTAAGAAATTTTAGGTCTAGTGAGAGTCAAACTGGAGAGACCCAACTATTGTACGATATAGAGTAACATCTTCAAACACAGAAGTAGAATTAGAGAGCCCAGGTGTGATTGAAGTAGGTGACCCACTTGGTTTACAATCAGACATTCCATCCTTTGATAGCAATTTAGTGGCATACTTTGTTAGGGAGACAAACAAACCACTAGTTGTAGTAAGAAACTCAAGGCCAAGAAAGTTACTTTACAATCCTAAGTCTTTCATCACAAACTTTTGACTTAAGACATCAATCAAATGAGAAATGTAGTCTGAATTGGAACCAGTAATCACAATGTCATCCATATCGATAAGAACAATAATGAATGAGTCATCTTTCTTTAGAAGTAACAGAGAAGTATATGCCCTAATAGAAACAAAGCCCAAGTGTAGAAGATAATTGGAGAACAAGGCATACCAAGCCCTTGTTGCTTGCCTAAGTCCATATAATGCTTTAGTGAGTTTACAAACATAATGAGGATGTACAAGATCTTTATAGCCTAAATGTAACACCTGACTTTTAATTTATGTCTATGTGCTTGGTTTTGTGCATGTTTAATTTAATTGTGCACATTAGTAGCGTTAATAGGCGTTATTTAAAAGTATGCGAAACGGAATGTCTTTATTGGCCGGAGCACCGCAACCTTGAGGGGTTGGTAGCATGGGATAAACTTCCCTTATAAACCCAAAAACTTCCACGTTTTCTTTTTTTTTTGGCTTAGTCACAAATACATGCACCAGGTGTTATAGAGAGAGAGAGAGAGAGCGAAGGAGAGAAGCTCAGAGGAAGGGGGAAGAGGAAGAAGAGAAGGGAAATATTGGGGTTAACTAAGAGGGAGCCCTAACTAATCTAGAATCTTGTAGTTTTTGGTAAGTTTGAGCTTTCTTTTGTTCTAATTTCATGATTTAAGTGCACAATCTCTTCTTCTACATCTTGATTTCAACTGATTGTGTCCATGAGAATGGGTTTTGAATGTTGGTTTTGGGTTTCTATGTGAGAGAAATCGTAACTCCCATAGTTATGTGAAACTGTGCCTGAACAAGTTGAATCTGCTATGATTTTGGTCGAATTTTAAGACATAGTTCTTCTACTCGTAATTTTCTGAAATTTTTACTGTAGCTACCCATACCAGTCGTCTACGTGGTGTTAAATTTCCAGAATTTTAGGTGAAGCACAGAAAATATAAAAATTCGTGAACCAGGCTGTTGTCAGGCTCGTGTCTGGGAAGACTGCACTGTCGCGTCTTACAGGAATGGCTATAACTTTGTCTAGGAAGCTTAAAATTTCAATCCGTTTGATGTATTAGAAAGAAGACTTGAGAGGCTTTCAGAATTGGTAGGCCGTGTGGCTTAATTATTTTCCAGCAATAGCAGTTTTTAATTTGAAGTTGACGTGTCATTTATTCTGCAGAATTTGCTGCAAGCTGTTCATTCGTTTGTTGTCAGTTTTAAAATAGTTGCGTAGCTCAGAAAATTCTGAGATTTTAATATGGTGTTTTTGGATGTGTCTAGGGGGAATGGTAAAAATATTGGGACAATCGGACAAGTAGATTAATTCTGTTAATTCATAGACTGCAGGGGTGTCAAATTTGCTTAACGTGTTTATGCACTTATTTAACATCTGGACTTGAATGCCTTGCTGGCTTTGGTTTAATTGATGATTCCCCTTTAGAACATGAATGATATTGTACTGATTGTGGATACATATTACAGAGACTGAAACGGGCACATCCGAGGTGCCGAAACCGTAGTCGTATCTTTCTTTTCGGAGACCGAGGTGAGTGTTTGATTCACAGATGTTTTTCTTGGAATTAAACTGTGGCTTTGTGTCGAATAGACTTCATGTCGAATTGTGGCTTCGTGCCGTGTTGGCTTCGTGCCGTGTAGGCTTTGTGCCGTGTTGGACTATTGAGTCCTGAAATTGGCTTCGTGCCGCATAGGCTTCGTGCCGATTTGTTATACATTTGTTAAAGCTAATCACTTGATTTATTTTGGACTACATCTATGTCTCATCACACTCCCGGAACACGTTTGAGTTCCAGTTTTGCAGGTTTTGTAGATGTCCACTGCTAGTCTCGCAGGGAGGTTGCTAGCCGGGGGTGCCGGGCAAGGCTTTTGGGCTAGTTGTAGTTAATTGTGTAAATTACTTTTCTTTCCTTAAAAACTTCCGCTGTGGTTTGTATAGAACGTTAACTTTTATGTTATCAATAAAAGATAAGACTGTGTTTTATAGCTTTAGATGTTAATTGGAGTATTTTTGTTGTCCTGTTGCACTCTAAATCAGATTAGACTAATTTGAGGATTAGTACGGGGTGGGGTGTGACACTAAAGGTTGTTGCATGTAAACATCCTCATGAATAACCCCATTTAAGAAAGAATTAGATACATCTAGTTGGTGTAGAAGCCACTTGTGATGAATAGGAAGACTCAAAATGACCCTCAATGTAGGTTGTTTTATCACAGGACTAAATGTTTTATGAAAGTCCATCCCAGGTGTTTGTTGGTTCCCATTAGTAGCCAACCTAGCTTTATATCTTGCCACAGTACCATTGGAATGCTTCTTAATTTTATAAATCCACTGGTAGCCGATAATAGTAGCATGCACAAGAGGGGGAACAAGTACCAAGTGCCCTGTTTCACCAAGGCTTCATACTCTTCTACCATTGCTTTTTGCCAAACATGATGAGACACAGCTTGAGAGTAATGAGAAGGTTCAGTGGTAGGAAGAGAAGAAGAACAATCAGGTTGAGTAGAGGTAAACAAGCTAAAAGGAATATTAGGTTTAACAATCCCACTTTTAGACCAAGTAATCATAGGATGACCAGAAGGAATAGAAGAAGGCAAGGAAGAAGGAGAAAAAAACAGGTAGTTCAGTAGGAGGTGAAGATATAAGAGAAGAAATATGGTCAGTAGCAGCAGTGGAAAAAGAAATAGGAACATAGACAACAAGGCAAGGAATTGAAACAGGAAAAGTACTAGCATGAAACCGAGGAACTAAAGTTGAATGCTGAACAACAGAAGAATGATCAGAAGTAGAAATAGGAAGAGTAACAACGATATCCTCAAAAGAAGTTAAAGATGGAAAATGATGGTGCAACAAAAGAGGAATCCAAAGAAGACTTAGAATTGGAGACAAGAGATTGATAGGGAAATTCAACTTAAAAGAACTTCAAATGTCGAGACACATACACTTTATTTGTGTGTGGATTAAAACATCTATATCCTTTACTATTAGTACAATACCCAAGAAACACATAGGGTGTGGATTTAGGAGTGAGCTTGTGTGAACGATAAGGCTTGAGCCAGGGAAAGCATGTGCATCCTAAAGGTTTAAGAATAGTGTAATCTGGATGGGTTTTGAACAAAAGAACATATGAAACTTGAAAGTTGAGAGATGAATGAGGTAATCTATTAGCAAGAAAAACTATTGTGATAAGAGCTTCAAGCCAAAAAATAGTAGGCATATGAGCTTGATTAAGAAGAGTTCTCAACTAAATGTCTATGCTTCCTTTCTACTATACCATTTTGCTCAGGTGTATAAGGGAGGGAAGTTTGATGGATAATGCCAGCAATGAGAAACAAATTGGTCAAGAAATGATTGACAAATTCCTTACCATTATCAGACCTAACAGCCTTAACAGTAGTGTGAAATTGCTTTTCAACATAGGCTTTGAAATTAGCAAGTGTAGTTTTAACCTCAGACTTGTAGAATAAGGGAAAAATCCAAGAGTACCTAGTATGATCATCAATAACCAACAAATAGTATCTATAACCTTTGAAAGATGGTATAGGGGCTGGACCCCAGACATCCATATGAAGTAAATCAAAGGGATGAGAAGAATGGGATTCAGACAAAGCAAAAGGAAGCTTATGACTTTTGCAAGAACTATAGCTATGACAATGTACATCCAAAGGTTTGGAAACAGGTAAGTTGAACTGTTTAACCAATGATTGAAAAAGAGAATGGCTAGGATGTCCCAACCTTTGATGCCAAAGAGTAGCAGAACTAGAATTAGGCAAAGTAGTACAAGCAAGAAAAAGAGGAACCTGAGTAAAAGCAGACCTAGAGGAGCTTTGGATAGGATAAAGCCCCTAATGACAAGGTCCTTTGTGAAGAACTTGATGGGAAATATTGTCCTGAATCACATATCCAGATGAATTAAATGTAAGAGAGCAATTATTGTTTTTACAAACTGAAAAACAGATAAGAGATTGTGAGTAATGGCAGGTGTATGAGGAACATTAGTGAGTTTGAATTGGGCACTAGGAGTAGGTAAAATCCCTTGTCCAGTACATGCTACATTTAATGAAGTTCCATTACCAACAGTAATACCTGAACCACCAGAGTAGGGTTGAACATGTGTCAAAGTTGTCACATTTGGAGTCACATGATTAGTGGCTCCACTATCAAAGAACCAAGGTTGAGATGATGCTGATGTTCCTGAAACAACAAAACTTGGTGCAGAAAAAGTGGGTGCTTGAGTCACACCAGACAAGTTGTTAGATGGCACTACAGAGAAAGCAATTGATTATGGATAACTAGGAGAGAAATTGCCCCCAAAACTCCGATTTGGACCATAAAAACTTCCATCAAATCTAGAGTTTGAAGAGGAAGGTGTGATGTGACTGTGTAATGAATCTGAGATGATGACTGATTCTGAGAATAACTAGGATAACCTCCTCTGCCATTGAAGGGTTGTTCCTGTTGAAACTGTGGTTGTTGTGGATCCTGTTGCTGTGATGGATTGGGCCGAGGAAAGTAATGAAACCCTTGCCCAAAAGTAGGTGTTTATGTGTTCTTGTAGTAGCAAGTCTTTGCCGAATGATTATTTCTTCCATAGATTTGACATTCAACTCTTGAATTAGAGTTTTGACCTCTAGACTTATTCCCATTGAATTTTTGCCCAGAAGGCATTATGACGTCATGTTCAGAAGAGGATGAACTATTGCTTGAATCTCTAGCCATGGCGAAAACCCTAGAAATACAGAAGAAACTTCAATCGAGTGAAGAACAGGTCTACAGGATCTCATACTTTCATCTAATCTTGCTTTGATACCATAAGAAAATTAGAATCACAGCAAGATCTAATATCAGTATTCAAGAATGTAGAACAGAATTGCGCGACAGAAACAAAAATATTCTTTGAGAGAAAGAGTTCTCTCTCTCTCTCTCTCTCTCTCTCTCTCTCTCTCTCTCCTGAGTCTTTCTCAAAACTAAATCTCAAAATTACAAAATGAATCAATCCATTATTTGTTCTATTACATGTGCCTTCTATGTTCTCAGCACACCAACGCTGTTAACACCTAACCACCTGTTAACAACTTGTTACAATCATGTAACCTCCTTGCTAAGCTGTCACCACTTGAGGCAATGGAACTTGAGGTGGAATCCTGTGCATCACCAACAGAAGAAGATCCCCTTTCTTCAGACTTATTCTCCTTTACAGAATTGTTGAGGCGATGTCAACGGTGCAAGATTTGTCAGCAGATCCTTCCGCCGGAGCCGGCACGAGCCGGTCAATTGACGCGTGTGTGGGCGAGCTAGATCTACTCACGACGCATGTGTTGCACGTGCCCATGCTACCCTTTGTGAGCTGACGTGATTTTTTCTTTCTTTCTTTCAGATGGCTATGTTTCTGGGTGATCAAAATGGTTGAGGCTAGCCAAATGCACATTTTTCTTTTCAAAATGGAGATGGAGATTCTGAGGCTGCTGAAGATGGCCTTATTCATGCATTGATAAGATCATGGTTAATTTTCCTTCTAGAATTCAACGTAAAAAAAATTGAATAAATTTATCACGCCTTTACCAATATCTAAATGAGTTTATTTTTATTATTTTTATTTTTTACAAAGGCCTGGAATACAATATTTTGAATAAAATTAAACAACTCTAATCATTGGCGTGAGACCTGGAAATGGTCGCATACAAGGTGGGGTACGTTTGGTGTCAAAGTTTCATCAACCCCTCTGCCATGTAAAAAATCAACTTATTCGGATATCGATAAGATCTGGATCAATTTGCTATGAAAAAAAAATGAATATATCAATCAAATCTTTAGCGATAATTGAGTGAGCTGATATTTTGTACAGAGGCCTAGAAAACAATATTCTGAATAAATTAAAGGAATTCGATAATTATTGTGGGACCCCGAAATCAATCGCACGCAAGGTGGTGTATATTTTGTATATCTATATCAATGCTACCATACCCTCTGTCTCTTTTTAAATGTCCACTATAGCAATATGTGCAATTTCAAATCCCTCAGAAATATATTCTCTATATAATTTTTTATTTTGTTTTACCAAATTAAAGTGCTTATTGGATGCTTTCATTTAGTGCCAAAAAAAAAATCAAAAAATTAAAACATTCTATGAAAGTACATTTTTTAACATCTACAAAATACACGTTTTCCAAAAGGGATGGAGGGGTAACCCTTACAAAGAGGTCGAGTTGCATTAACCTCCCTGCTTAGTATTAACAATAAATACTATTGTTCTGTTAACGCATCAAAAGCATGAAAGACTATTTTATTATTTGTTGCGCATTTTTAATAGTTGGTCCTAATTTTTGTTTTTCAACTGCACTAGGCTATAAAAATCAGAAAAATAAAGTTTGATGAAAGACCAAAAAAGTGTTTCGTAAAGACACAAATCAAAATTGTAACTTTTGTTAGTAGATTTTTCTTTTAACTTTAGCTTACTTTTTTATTTCAATAGCTTCAAAAAGTTCATTAATGGTGGTTAAAAAAAACTACTCTCTTATTATCTTTAATGTATTTTCACAAAACATGCTACAGTTATTTTAGTTTTATTTCAATTCATCATTTGATGGTGGTTTTAATAAGACTCATATGTTAACTGAGTATTATTCATGTTCCTAAAATGATTCTTTTGTTATTCACGATGGAGAGATGGACAATCTTTTGCGTCACCATAGGTAATCTGAACTTGTGAACAAGGAGTAGAGATGGCAATCTCGGTCGATCCGCCCCTATCCAATCCGTCCCCTAGCCATCTGGGGAGGGGATTCGGGGATTTTTTAGGAGATTGGGTAGGGGATGGGGATTATTTTTAAAAAAATTTGGGGATCGGGTAGGGGATGGTATTGTCAGTCCTCTACCCAATCCCCTCTCCGATCCCCGCATCCCCTTTCATATATATATATATATATATATATATATATATATATATATATTATATTATAAGTTTTTAAAATTTATTTTCCACCACAGGCGCCCATCCCGTCTGTCTATATTTATCTGTTTCGGATTTATAGAAAAATTTGTTTTGATATTTGATTGTGCACTCCATTTGTTCATATTAATTTGTGATCTCACATGGTAAACTCTTCTAGTGGATTGCATGTGATGTGATGCAAGTGTTAACTCTTCAGTAGCACGTGATGGAAGTGTTAAATAGCTAGATGTACATTATTGGAAAAAGTTCCAAACAACTCGAGTTTTTTGAATAGTAACAAGCTAATTTACTTTAAAGTGTAAGACTATTAAACAAGGATAAGCTTCTAATGAGGGATCCCTCATTTTATTTAAAATGAGGACCAATTGTTCCACTTTCCGAATTGAATTTTGACGATCCGAACCGTTAGATGTGTTTAAAATGTGTTTTTAAGGTCCACCGCAAGGATTCGTCCAAAAAAAATACCCGTAAGGGCTTCAACCGATCGGTTTTTAACAAAAAACCGATCGGTTGAAGCCCTTACGGGTATTTTTTTTGGATGAATCCTCGCGTCGGACCTTAAAAATACATTTTAAACACATCTAACGGTTCGGATCGTCGAAATTTGGTAGGGAAGCATGAGGTCCTCATTTAAATAAAATGAGGGATCCCTCATTAGAAGCTTATCCATTAAAAAAAACCTACACATTAAAGAGCAACCATTTTTAGATCCCCAATTTCCTGTGGAGATCCTCGTTCCCCGCATCGGGGTGGAGATGGAGGTTAAAATAAAATTCCCGGTGGGGATTGGGGAGGAGATGGGGATTGATATTGGTTTGGGGATCGGGGATGGAGATAGTAGTATCCACCCCTACCCTCCCCATTGCCATCCCTAACAAGGAGAAACCTATGATACGATGAGAAAACATTGATGAATAATTGAATATTTTCTTTACATTCCTATTTCTTGGTATTAGAAATTTCCTTGCTTTTCAAATTTACACAAGGAGAATAAAAAGATAAATCGTCGGACCAATTATGAAAAAAATGAACTAAAGATAAAGGAAAGCCCCGTAAAGAGATTGATAAATAAATAAATACTCATATGCAAAAAGAAAATCAATAACCAAAATGATCGAATTAATAAGCAAAACTTACCAAACGACCCCTATATTTGCGATGTTCTCAATAACTTGTTCTTCAAATACTTTAATTTTTATGGGTCGCTGGATTTACTTGCTTATTTCCTTATTTTACAAAAAATAGACAGATGATGTGTATTAAAAGATTTGACACACCCTGTAACTTCAAATATTTTCCACAGAGAAATAAATTACTGAATGGAAGCTAGTAAGTGACCAACCAATCACATAACCAAACAAGCTTGTTTGCTTTTACATGACTTATGTATTATACTACCGAATATAAACAAATAAGTCATGCCATCAAAAGTAGAAATAAAACACAATACATTATTTTGACACCAATTTTGTCTTCTCCTTCCTCAACAAAGCTGCATCCAGGAAATCATCCATGGCTTTAACAGAAGATCCTTTCACTTCATCATTTCTAACAGCATCTCTAATCATCTCTTTCACCTCCCCTGCTCTCTTCCTCATTTTAATTCCCTTCACACTGTCCCCTTTCATCACCTTCTCTATCTTGTCCACAATGTCTTCACTCCTTACCTCAAAACTAGTCCCCCTAGCCACCTCCAAACACACCCCAACCTCCTCCAACAATAACTTTGCATTGAAAAACTGCTCCGCCGCCATCGGCCACCCGATCAGCGGTACTCCCTGGCTGAGCGATTCTAGCACCGAGTTCCACCCGCAGTGGGTTAGAAATGCCCCGACTGACTTGTGAGACAGAATCTCCAACTGTGGAGCCCATTGTGACACAATGAGTCCTCTGTTCTGAGTTTGGACGACTCTCTCTGTAAACCCCTCGGGCAACCAATCCTCAGCTTTGAATTCTGCTGTTATGTCGAATCCCAACGGCGGCCGGACAACCCATATGAAATTTATATTCATAATTTGGTCTAGTGCTTTAGCTAACTGCATCATTTGGGATGCAGAGATTGTGTTCATTGAACCAAATGATATGTAGAGGACTGAATTGAGGGGTTTTGAATCAAGCCACTCGATGCATGTTTCTGCTGAAATATCAGGTCGTTTTCCTGATCGGGCTGGAGCCGGTAGAACTACTGGTCCAATAGCCCATACCGGCCGGTCTAATTTGCGCCGAAAATAGTCCAATCCGGTCTTATCTAACTCTGATATGGAGTTGAACAGAACCCCATCGGATTTTGACCTGCTAGAAATCGAAAAGCTTTGAGATGCTAATGGAAAATTAGCATTGAAAGAAATAAGAAAAAAGTAAGACTTTTGCCTACACAGTCCAAACCTTAGGGTGTGTTTGGAACTCCACAAATGGAAGGGAAGAGATATATCTAAAGAAATAGAAGGGCAAATTTTAAAGACAAGTTCAATATTTTCTCCATTTTTTTTCTTGATTTTTCATGTAACTTTCCTCTTCATTATTTCCACAAGTTCCAAGCACGCCCTTAGAATATTGAAAAGAGGGGTGTTTTTTATTTTTAGCTGAAAAAAGTGTTTTTCTCGAGCTATATAACAAGTGTTCATTGTAAGAGCTGCAAAAAGCACCTCAGTTAATGAGGCAATAGTTTCTCAAAAAATAACGAGTCAATAGTATGGGTACCAATTGGATTTGCAGCGATGGTGTACAGATCGCATTGCAGGGCCCTTTATGAATGTATCTCTTGTGTATCTCGCAAGTATCGTAATCATATCTCATTGTATCTTTCTATTTAAGGCATAGATTAGGTGTATCTTTTGTGTTACCTTTTTAGGGTTAGGTTATCTCTGTTTAAACATTGGTTAGCATTGTAATAGGTATTCAGAATATTTCAGTAATGCAATCAATTCTTCAGTTATTTCTCTTTTTTATATTCTCACATGGTATCAAAACCTAAACTTGGCTTGTCCATTAAAGCATCAGTAATCTACAACCTTTGATCTACCTCTCCCTCTTTGTTTCTTAGTCGTCAACCTCTCTCTCTCTCTCTGTGTGTGTGTGTTCACAAACCCAGCTCTGAAAACTCTCAAATATACTTGCCGACCATTTCTGATGCCTTTCCGATCACCATCTGCATCATTAACGACCAAAGAGTCTTCCTCATGACTCGCCGCACTCTGGCGACGTCTCTCTGCAGTCACCGGACCTTTACAAACTCCGACAAAACTTCAAATAACCTTGTTTCATGGTGTTCACTCCAGATCTACAAGACCTAGTGCTATTTGAACCTTGCTGGACACTCGCCGACATCTGACGACCCTTGCTGGAGCCTTGTCGACCTCCAACAACCCTCGTCGGAGCGTTGCCGACATCTAGCATGCCCTTTTAACCTTTGACAAGCCTTCTTATATCTCTGATAGCCCTCTAAACTCCCATTCTACTCTCGTTTGCATCTGACAACCCTCCCTGAACTCCAGACAGCCTCCCATAGCCTCGCCGAAACCTTACACACTCTGGCGACCCTTAGATATGCCTCGGATTTTGTTCTCGGCCCTTTATGTGCAAACTCAGTGAGTTTCGGCACCACCCAATGAGTTCAACGCTCAATAGCCTTGGTGTACATCCCAATTCACCTTTGTTGACTTCTGCAATCTCCTGCAACCTAATTTTGTATATGTGTTCTCTCTGATAAGATCTGTTTACCCCTTGGTAGCATCTGGCAAATCTCCCTATCATCTGTCTGGTATGATTTGATATCTCTCAGCATCATATACTCAGTTTCGGGCTCCATTTGGTCTATATTTGGGATTTGTAGCACTGGTTTTGGAATCAACACAGTATTTGATTTGTGTGGTTCACTTTAGCACCATATAGAAAAGACTCAATTTCTATTTGCAGTGTTTGGTTTGGCATTTCAATCTGTATTGCCTTATTTGCACAGTATTTGCTCAGTGTCTGCTTGATGGTTTTGCATATTTTAATTGTTTGGTTAGTAGCCTCTTCTCTCTGTTTTCTGATCAACATTCAGTCTTAATGGCCCTTCAGCAAGATCTGTTACAAGCTTCTATGATCACCGCTCAGTTAGGTTTGCATGGTTCTTATATCACAGGTATCTTACCCATTACTTGGCTTTTCGATTTTGGCTCCTCCCACCATATAACTCCGAATTTGTCTCTCCTTAGTAACTGTATTTCCCCTACCTCTCCTATTAGTATCGCAACTGCATATGGTTTACCTATGAATGTTGTTTCCATTGGCTCCATTCTTCCTACCTCTGACTCTTCTTGTCTATTTTAGATGTGTTCTATGTTCCTCAATTGTCTTTAAGTTTGTCTAATTCCGGGTTTGATGTCTTGTTCACCTTTTCTGGTTGTGTTGTGCATGATCGGTTGTCTAAGAAACATATTGGGACTGGGCATTGAGTTGTTGATCTTTACATTTTGGAGAGCTTGCACGTTCATGTCACTTCCACCACAACGACCATGTCATCCTTTTCCTTAGATCGTAATTCCTCCCCCTTTTACCTTTGGCATTCTAGGTTAGGGCATTTGTCCGGTGAGCGTCTAAATTTTTTGACTAATTTGACTAATTCTGGTCTTTTGAGCAAATTTTTTGTCAGTGACATTTCTTGGTGGTGAATATTCTCTTTCTGAGTTAATTGCATTCTTAGATACACATGGGACTATTCATCAATCGTCTTGCACTGACATTCTCGCCCAAAATGGTAGAGCTAAAAGAAAGCATCGTCACCTTCTTAATATTGCTCGGTCTCTCCTATTGTCGTCCTCCTTACTTTCTATTTTCTGGGGAGAAACTGTCCTCACTATAACCTATCTTTTTAATCAAATTGCCTACTCCTCCTCTCTAGTAGTACTCTTTATGAGAGGCTCCATGGCCAAGCTCCTAACTACTCTCTTCTTCGAGTGTTTGGTACTACTTGTTTTGTCATTCTTCCTAAGAAAGACGCACTAAATTCAGTGCCCGATGTGTCTTATGTGTCTCTTTGGGGTGTGGCATTACTAAAAAGGGCTATCAATGTTATGATCCTGAGACCAAAAAGCTATATGTATCTTGGCATGTCATCTTCTTAGAGCGTCTTTCGTACTTTACTCTTCTCCCAAACTGCTCCTATTGCAAAAGAAGATTTGATTCATATTGATCCCTTTCCTATGGATGTGCCTATAGAAGAATATACCTCTACTCTTCAGGTGTTTGATATTCCAACAGCTACTAATCACACTCCGATCACCCCTTTTCCCTAAGTGTACACCCGTCGTACAACTTTTTCACCTACTCCCCAATCTGTTTCAGAGGATCCCCATCTGCTTGCTCGCGGGTATCATGTTCGTAAATGCCACCCATCGGTAAAATATGGCTTTACTAATACTTGTTTATCGTGTTTTTATCAATCATTTCTTCTCGGATTCACACTTATTTTGAGCCTAGGTTCGATAAAGAAGCTTTTAATGATCCTAATTGGGTGGATGCCATGCAAGCTGAACTCACTGCTCTTGCTCAAAATCAGACTTGAGAATTGGTTCCTCTGTCGAATGGTAAGAATCTTATTGGTTGCAAATGGATCTACAAGGTCAAGACTCATTCTGATGGTTCTTTGGAACGATATAAAGCCCTATTAGTTGCTAAATGGTTTTCTCAGGAGTATGAGATTGATTATGAAAAGACCTTTGCTCCCGTTGCCAAAATGACCACTATTCGCACCTTGATCTTTATCATTGATGTGAACTGATGGCCTTTCTATCAGTTGGATGTGAAGAATGCTTTTCTTAATGGCTCTCTCTTTGAAGAGGTTACTATGAAGCCTCCTCCTAGATTCTCTCATCCCTCTAGTGTTGTTTGTCGCTTGCGTCACGCTCTTTATGGCTTAAAATAGCCTCCTCGCACTTGGTATGCGCGGTTTTAGGATGTGCTTCTGTGGATTGGTTTCCAGCCCAGCGTGCATGACTCTACTCTCTTTCTTCGTCACACATCTCATGGTCTAGTTCTTCTCTTGTTGTATGTGGATGTTATGATCATCACTGGTTCTGATTCTGCTGCTATTAGTGACGTGAAACGTCACCTCTTTCGAGCCTTTGAGATGATTTACTTGGCCTTTTTCGGTATTTTCTTGATATTGAAGTCGCTTCCTCTCCCTAGGGGTATCTTATAGGACAGTCCAAGTATGGCGCTGATATCCTTCATTGTTATTGTCTCACTGATACCAAAGCCGTTTATACCCCCCTTGAGCTTCATGCCAAGTTCTCTGCTTCTGATGGTGTTCCTCTTGAGGATCCGACGGAATACCGTGAATTGGTGGGTTGTTTGGTTTATCTCACTATTACTCGGCTGGATATTGCCTATGTTGTTCACATTGTTAGTCAATTTGTCTCTGCTCCTCGGACTACACATTGGGCGGCTTTTTTACGTATTCTTTGTTATGTTCGTGCTACTCTCCATCCATGTCTTCTGCTCTCTTCTACATCGAGTTTGACTCTTCATGCTTATACTGATGCTGATTAGGCTGGGGATATCAGTGACCGCAAATCTATATCTAGCCTATGTGTTTCTCTGGGCAACTCTCTTATCTCTTGGAAAAGCAAAAAGTAATCTGTTGTTGCTCGCTCCACTGCTGAAGTTGAATATCGTGTTATGACTCATGCTACCTTTGAATTTGTGTGGCTTCGCTGGCTTATATCGGATATGGATGTCTCTGTTACTACTCCTACGCCTCTTTATTGTGACAACAAGAGTGCTATTCAGATTGTCCACAACTCGGTATTCCATGAGCTCAAAAGCATATTGAAATTGATTGTCATTTTATTCGCCAGCATCTTCAGTCCAACACCATTGCTTTACCCTTCATCTCTTTCACGCTATAGTTGGAAAACTTCTTCACGAAGACTCACACTTCTGCCCGTTTTTGCTTTCTCCTTGGCAAACTCTCGATGCTCTCTGCTCTTGCATCTTGAGTTTGAAGGGGTGTGTGAATGTATCTCTTGTGTATCTTTATGTATCTTTTAATTATTGTAATTGTATATCATTGTATCTTTCTATTTAAGGCATAGATTAGGCGCATCATTGTAATAGGTATTCAGAATATTTCAATAATACAATCATTTCTTCAATTATTTCTCTTCTTTGTATTCTGACACCCTCTTTAGGATCCTACATAAATTATCTGAATTGTTCATCAAATTTAAAATAAGATCCGACTAGCCCAATAAAAATCAGTTTGATCGGATCATCTAAAGAATATACCCTATCACAATCTCATCTAAAGATTTGAACACCTTATACGTGAACCTTGATGCATACATCAGTACGGCAAAAAAAACAAGAAGTTGGCCTTCAACGTGAATCATTCCTAAATCTTTGACAAAGAAATACTAGATGATAGAACTCTAATTGCATTTCTTTGAAGACAAGCTTTCAAGCTTACTCTTGTTGCCAATTGGCATGATATTTTCAGCTGAATGATGTAGGCATCAAAATTTAAAAATTAACGAGTCAGGTCATGGTTTTTTCAGATGGTTTGGACTTTGGTTGCCTACTTTTAGCCATTTTTTTTGTTTGTTTGGTTGCCTACTTTAGCCAACCATTTTATTGTTCCTCTCATTCGTTAGGACTGGTAGTTGTTGTTCTTATCTTAATTTTTTATTTTTTATTTTTTATCTGATGAAAATGTAGGACTGGTAGTCGTTGCTTTTGGGTTCCTGGATGAGGGTCCCTATTTTGGGGCTTCTCCCTCCTTCACCCTTTTAGATAGATTTTAATCCCTTTGTACCCATTGGTGATTTTATAAAATTTTGATTATTTCAAAAAAAGTCCTAATGCAAGTGGTGACTATCTCATGCGGTAAATTTCTTGGATGTCCTACGTTACATTCCAGGATCGAATCTCATTCTCACGTTTCCATATTTATGTGTAGCACAGCCAACCAATAAAAATAAATGATAGTAGTAATTGTTTCTACCAGAGAGTCGGGGGCAAGAGTACCGCGTAGACAACGTCATCTCCGGTAACGCTGGATTATTACTCTTTTTAGGGAAATCCAAAAGGCCATTATTTTTGCTTAGATTCTGTATGAACAAATTACTAGTATTAAAAATAGCTACTTACCATGCCGAAAGATTCTCCCGTTGAAAAATTGACCAAGGGTCGTTGCCGTCAGCGGCCAGATAACTCGCTGACAACTGGGTGACGTGGAATTTCCCGGCTTCAGGAAAATCCGGCAAACTAAACTCCGGCGACTCCGTTTTTCGGTGAGGCAAGTTCAGCCACGTAGAGTAATAACACGCCAAGCCAAAACCTCCTGCCCCACTGAATATCACATGAAACAAACCCAAATCGTTCGCTACCTCCGCCGACCACCCAAAGAATATGTCGGTGACGACGACGAGCGGCGGATCTCCAGCGCGTATGAGGTCAGAGAGTAAGGATGTGAAGAGGGGTTTGAGTGATTTGGAGGCTTGGAGGAAATTGATGACGAGTGGGTAAGGGAGGGCGTCCAAGTTCTCGACGTGTGGAGGGAGGCCGTGGTGGTCGGAGCTGTGAAAAGGGATTTCACGGAGGTGGATGGCGGAGGAGGAGGGTGGGATTGATTGACGGAGTTTTTCGATGTTGACCGGGGTGTTGACGAAGATTATGCTGAAACCCCTTTGTTCTAGTTGGAGGGATAAAGCTAGGAAAGGGATTATGTGGCCATAGCCCATGAATGGGAACATTACAATGGTTTCTTTCTTGCTCTCTGCCATGAATTCGATCTCTTTTTTGTTTTCTTTTGGTTTTTTCCGCGAAAGTGCGAGAGAATTATGGAACAGAGGAAGGAAAGTGACTTTAATGGAGTATTGATTCAATCAGGGACGGTCATTGCTGATAGAGGGTTTTTATAATATAATACTGTATGAGTACATCATTTATGGATATTACAGTATTACACGCATGGGGGAAATTCAATGTGTTACCGACTTAAAAATGAATTTTTCCATATATGTCACATCAGTTTAGTATTCGAGTATCACAATAACCTAATTAAAATTAGATAATCAAAAGTTACTATATACGTTTTTGGTTACCTATTTAGAGGTTGCTAAAGTTAGCAATATCAAGTCTCACATTAGTGTTTTTTGTCCATAACAAAAAAACAATGGATCCCCATCACTTATTCAAATGATAAACAAAACTTGTCACATCACTTTTTAAAACTAGAAATTTTTTTTATGGAATTTAAAAAATATATATATTTTGAATTTTTTTATAGTACAAAAACAGTTTTTTTTTTTAAAAAAAACAGTTTTTCAAAAATAAATTTTGAAAAAAAAAAACAGTTTTTAAAAATAAACTTTTGAAAAAAATAGTTTTTTAAAATGAACTTTTTAAAAAATAGTTTTTTAAATTAAACTTTTGAGAAAAAAGGTTTTTTAATTTAAACTTTTTTTAAAAAAACATTTTTTTAAATTAAACTTTTGAAAACATTGTTGAGAGAAAGAAGGGAGGAGAGATTTTTTTGTCATTTTGTTTATTGGTGGGTGTACTTGGTTAGGTAGATGTGGAGTCCATTAAATTTTGATTACTGGCAAAATGTTGCTAGTTTTGGTTATTCAAATGTCAAAATTTGGTTAGTTGCTAAAAAGTTGTTAAGTTTGATTGTTCCAATGCGAACACTTTTTTTTAACAAACATTCCTAACCGTAGCAACCTTTTGGTTTTGGTTAGGCCAATGTGAATGATCTTAGTGTGTATTTAATGTGTACGTGTGGTGTGGTGTGGTGTACTTGTAGCATTGGATGTGATGTCAAAAAGCAATCCCCATCTTTGAAAATGATCTCTCGTGATACTTCCTCCGTCCTAATTTAAATGCTCACTATGGTTATGCGTATTTTTTTACGACTCTTATAGTTTTCATTCTATAATATATTTTATATGCAATATGGATCTTATTTGATAAATCTCAATTAATTCTATTAAACAAAAATTTTAAAAACTTTAGAAACCTTACCAATAAAAAGATATAGACGTTTAAAAATGACACATACATATGTAAGGAGCATTTCAAACGGAACGGAGGGAGTATTTGATCTAACTTTTTCTTTATTTTATTAATTTGCGAAAGTTTTCGTCAGTTCGGTGAGACTTTTTATTCGTCCAATTAAATTAGAAAAAGAACTGATGTGACCAAAACTAGTACATAATAGTGGAGTTAAATAGAGATCCTATTTGGAAAGCTTATTTATGTACTCATCCTAGTTGGTTTTAATAATTAAGTTAGCATACTTAAATTCAAATAAATTCCAAACTACCATTTCTTTCTTATAATTTTAAAAAATTATTTCTATCATAATCTTTCCTAATTTATCTCAATATATCTATCCTATCTTTTAAATCTTCTTTTTTCCTAGTCTTTTAATTCTCTCTCTCATAATCTTCTATGCCCTAAATTCTCAAAACAAAATTTAAAAAATTAAAATACAAACTCGGCAACCCACAAACATGGGTCAATTATTTACCATGAATCCTGTGTTGATTTATCATGTTTGCTATGCGAAATCATAAAAGTGCCAAACTGGTGATGAAGCCATTTTGAGCCCCTCTGTGAACGAGGTTCTTCAATGGTTCATTTAAAATGTTGGATGGTCTAAGTGGAGATCGATTGCCTGCAAAAACAATGTACTTAGCATCGATGGGGTGTCGGCCAATGACCCTTTGATGCCTAAGTCAGCAGACTATAGGAGAAATGTATATAATCAAGCTAGAGTATGCTAGTTGATAGAAATAAGTTTTAAGGTTTCTGTCGGGGTGCTTCTCGCCGTAGTGAGCTCTTTGAGCCTTCTAGGGGGGGATGTGTAGTGGTGGAAAGGATGGTGCACGCCTGAGCCTTTATTACACCCCTGAGGTGATAACCTACACACGTAGACAACCACGTCAGTGCCACGCTCGGACGATGGTAGTCCGGGAAGGCACTCCAACGGTTAAGTCAGTCACCGGGAGGAAGAAATACATCGGAGATCTAGAGAGAGAAGTAGAGTTATGAGGGTAGTAAATGAGGAGAGAGGGATCTCCTTGATGGTAGTTGTAGTTGGGTATTTATATAGGCAGGGAGGACATGCGTCCCACGCGCTCGGTGCCCCCCATGTGCCTGTCATTCGCGCTCGGAATGACAATTGATGTGACCTTCATCCCTGCCATAGACGCCATGTCTAAACTGACGTCACGACACGTGGGTTTGAGTAGTCAAATTATCTCGAGACATTCCCCATCACCCACATGCTCCTTGTAGGCAATGGTGGCAGAGTAGGTGACTGCCACATTTAATGCTCCATTGTGGAATGTGTAGCGTGCCTAGTACGCCACCGCCGAACCAAGTTAATCCGCGCCCCCGCGTGACCGAGGTCGACCGACTCGGTACGCGAGTGGCCCAGCCCATTTGGCGCTCGACACGTTGCTCGGCGGGGATCCCGAGGGTCTTCCGAGAGTCAAGCAGAGAATGCAATGTCCTCGGCATTTTTCGCTCGGCAATCATCATTCAAACCCATATTCGTCCAAAACCGTACATTCGCGTCCTCCGCCAAGGGCACTGTACGCTTAGCACTAGCGAGACGGATCGATCTACATTCAGTTTTGCAAAATCAGAGGTAGTGACCCTTTTAGCTCTTTGTGATTGGGAGAGGGGCCTTTGCTGACCCCTTTGAACCTGGCCACTACAGTTTCTCTGGAGAGAAGAGTTGTACCTAACTTTCAAGTACAATGACTTATTTATAGGAGTTATGTCGGAGCGTATAGTGTACTTACTTAGCCTATTTTTGTGGAGGCGGTTGGAGAGTATCCCGGATAAGGTTATTTGAATCCCGAAAGAAGTGTAATACCTTTATCTGCAATAATGCAATAATAGGGATAATGAGTTGCTTCCCAGTTATTGAGGAATCCGTTTGACTGTTGAAGCTGAATATCGTGTTATGGCTCATGCTACCTCTGAAATTGTGTGGCTTCGCTGCCTTATATCGGATATGGATGTCTCTGTTACTGCTCCTATGCCTCTTTATTGAAACAACAAGAGTGTCATTCAGATTGCCCACAACTCGGTCTTCCATGAGCACAAAAAGCATATTGAAATTGATTGTCATTTTATTCGTCAGCATCTTCAGTCCAACACCATTGCTTTACCCTTCATCTCTTTCACGCCGCAGTAGGCAAACTTCTTCATGAAAACTCACACTTCTGCCCGTTTTTGCTTTCTCCTTGGCAAACTCTCGATGCTTTTTGCTCTCGTGTATCTTTATGTATTTTTTAATTATCCTCATTGTATCTTTCTATTTAAGGCATAGATTAGGCACATCTTTTGTGTATCCTTTCTAGGGTTAGGTTATCTTTATTTCAACGTTGGTTGACATTGTAATAGGTATTCAGAATATTTTCAATAATACAACCATTTCTTCAATTATTTCTCTTCTTTGTATTCTCTCACCCTCTTCAGGATCCTACATAAATTATCTGAATTGAATTTAAGATCAGATCTGACTAGCCCAATAAAAATCAGCTTGATCGGATCATCTAAAGAATATACCCTATCACAATCTCATCTAAAGATTTGAACACCTTATACATGAACCTTGATGCATACATTAGTACTAAAAAAAAAAACAAGAAGTTAGCCTTCAACGTGAATCATTCCTAAATCTTTGACAAAGAAATACTAGATGATAGAACTCTAATTGTATTTCTTTGAAGACAAGCTTTCAAGCTTACTCTTGTCGCCAATTGGCATGATATTTTCAGCTGAATGATGTAGGCATCAAAATTTAAAAATTAACGAGTCAGGTCATGATTTTTTCAGATGGTTTGGACTTTGTTTGTTTGGTTGCCTAGTTTACCCAACCATTTTATTGTTCCTCTCATTCGTTATGACTGGTAGTTGTTGTTCTTATCTTAATTTTTTATTCTTTATCTAATGATAATGTAGGACTGGTAGTCGTTGCTTTTGGGTTCCTGGATGAGGGTCCCTATTTTGGGGCTTCTCCCTCCTTCACCCTTTTAGATAGATTTTAATCCCTTTGTACCCATTGGTGATTTTATAAAATTTTGATTATTTCAAAAAATGTCCTAATGCAAGTGGTGGCTATCTCATGCGGTAAATCTCTTGAATATCTTACACTGCATCTTAGGATCGAATCTCATTCCCACTTTTCCATATAACTGATTAGGAATGAAGAATGAGAGAGAAAAAAAAAGTCTTAAGGGAATCACATGTAGTTCCAAATAATAATGAGTGAATGAAAAAAGAGTAGCAAAGCATCTTAAGTATTTGCAATTTTATTATATATTTATTTATTAAACAAGATTCTCTAGTACTCTTCATGTGATTTCTCATGAAGAATAATCCCGATCAAATCTAAATATTCAAATTATTAATTTTATGAATATTGTTGTGTACATCATTATTTTTATAAAATTCAAGTCGAGGAGATAACATAATCCACGGGAATAATTCATATACTTTTCCCAAGGAAGAACGATAGAAGTCCAGTTGTTTAGTTTTCTCAAAATAAATCTATCTTGAACTTGATTTTATCGAAAGGGAAATTGAAACGATTTTTTCACATGAATGATGGATAAATCAGTTTTAAAAGTGAAACGAATTTTATAACGAATCCATATCTTTATATGTAGTTCAAATTCATTCGGAGTGAAATTGGGGTCCTTGCATATCCAAAGACACTATACTCATATAATGGACGATCTAGGTCGTCTAAAAGTATTTTTAATCGATCATATTTCAAACGTTATCTTAGATTAAATGTAAGATAATTACATAAAAAAATAAAATTTTGACCATTAATTACTGAACAGACAGCTTGAATTGAGTCCTACAGGGACCGATTCCTCTAGTATTTTTTACAAGTAAATAATCGCCACCATATTTATGTGTAGCACAGCCAACCAATAAAAATGAAGTAGTAATTGTTTCTCCGGTAACGCTGGATAATTACTCTTTTTGGGAAATCCAAAAGGCCTATATTTTTGCCCAGATTCTGTATGTACAAATTATTACATTAAAAATAGCTACTTACCACGCCGAAAGATTCTCCCGTTGAAAAATTGACCAAGGGTCGTTGCCGTCAGCGGCCAGATAACTCGCTGCCAACTGGGTGACGTGGAATTTCCCGGCTTCGGGAAAATCTGGCAAACTAAACTCCGGCAACTCCGTTTTCCGGTGAGGCAAGTTCAGCCACGTAGAGTAGTAACACGCCAAACCAAAACCTCCTGCCCCATTGAATGTCACATGAAACAAACCCAATTCGTTCGCCACCTCCGCCGACCACCCAAAGAATATGTCGGCGACGACGACGAGCGGCGGATCTCCAGCGCGTATGAGGTCGGAGAGTAAGGATGTGAAGAGGGGTTTGAGAGATTTGGAGGCTTGGAGGAAATTGATGACTAGTGGGTACGGGACGGCGTCCAAGTTCTCGACGTGTGGAGGGAGGCCGTGGTGGTCGGAGCTGTGAAAAGGGATTTCACGGAGGTGGATGGCGGAGGAGGAGGGTGGGATTGATTGACGGAGTTTTTCGATGTTGACTGGGGTGTTGACGAAGATTATGCTGAAACCCCTTTGTTCTAGTTGGAGGGATAAAGCTAGGAAAGGGATTATGTGGCCATAGCCCATGAATGGGAACATTACAATGGTTTCTTTCTTGCTCTCTGCCATGAATTGGATCCCTTTTTTGTTTTCTTCTGGTTTTTTCCGAGAAAGTGCGAGAGAATAATGGAACAGAGGAAGGAAGGTGACTTTAATGGAATGATTCAATCAGGGACGGTTATTGGCGTTGGATGTCAAAAATGATATGGGAGGAGTTTTCTAATGGAATTTATGAGATAAAATTAGAAATTTGATTTTAATTGATATTTTATAGAGGTGTGATAAAATTATCTTTTTTCCAATAAATAAAATCTAATATGTTAATAGTTTTGGATAATATAGTGTGATAAAATCACTTTATTTTTATCTATTCGTAAAAATAATGATAAAATCGAAAATGATAAAATCAAATACTCCAATTCATTGGAAAATTCCCCCTGAGTAAATTATTTATGCATATAACCAAATGTCTTGCCCACATAAAAAATGAACTTCTCATCATATGTCATATCATATTGTGTATTTACAAAAATGTTTCTCGCACAACTGTTTCATCTCCAACTATTTATAATCCCCTCACATACACGAGGAGCCTACACCCATAGTTGTGTGTGGACTCCACATGTATGTGTGTGAGTTGTTAATGGTTGTAGTCGAAATAGTTGTACATATAGCATTATTCGTGTATTTAATGTGTATGTGTGGTGTGCGTGTATGTGTGGTGTGCTCGTATGATCATAGTGTCTATTTAATGTGTATGTGTAGTGTACAGGGCCGACTTTGGGATTTATAGGACCTGAAACAAATTTTTTCAAATTGGGCCTTTAACTAAAGAAAACGAAAAAAAAATCATAAATAAGTCATTAAAGTCATTTAAAAGCATAAAAAACGTTCATAAATAAGCCATTACAATCATTTTAAAGCATAACTACTATATAAACCCATAAAATTGGAGTCCCTAAAAATTAATCACAATTTGAGAGCATAAAGTTACTATACAGGCTTTAGTCCAAAGTCGATTTTGGTAATGTAATCGTAGCATCGTTGAATGTTATGTCAAAAAGCAAACCCCACCTTTGAAAATGATCTCTCGTGATATTTGATCTAACTTTTTCTTTATTTTACTAATTTGCAAAAGTTTGTGTCAGTTGGGTGCTACTTTTTTATTCGTCCCATTAAATTAGAAAAAGAAGTGGTGTGACCAAAACTAGTATACATTAGTGGAGTTAAATAGGGATCCTATTTGGAATTTATGTACTCTTTCTAGTTGGTTTTAATAATTAAGTTTGCATCCTTAAATTCAAATAAATCCCAAATTATCATTTCTTTTTTCTAATTTTTAATTTTTTTTTCATAATCTTTCCTAGTTTATCTCAATATATCTATCCTATCTTTTAAATCTTCTTTTTTCCTAATCTTTTAATTCTTTCTCTCTCATAATCTTCTATGCCCTAAATTCTCAAAACAAAATTTGAAAAATTAAAATACAAACTCGGCAACCCACAAACATGGGTCAATTATTTACCATGAATCCTGTGTTGATTTATCATGTTTGCTATGTGAAATCACAGAAGTGCCAAAGTGGTGATGAAGCCATTTTGGGCCCTTTTGTGTTGATTTAATTCTTTCTTCAATGGTTCATTTAAAATGCTGGATGGTCTAAGTTGAGATCAATTGCCTGCAAAAATAGTGTACTAGGCATCGATGGGGTGTCGGCCAATGACCCTTTGATACCTAAGTCAGTAGACTATAGGAGAAATGTATATAATCAAGCTAGAGTATGATAGTTTATAGAAATAAGCTTTAAGGTTTCTCTGGAGAGAAGAGTTGTACCTAACTTTCAAGTACAATGGCCTATTTATAGGCATTATGCTGGAGCGTATAGTGTACTTACTTAGCCTATTTTTCTGGAAGCAGTTGGAGAGTATCCCAGATAAGGTTATTTGAATCTTGGAAGAAGTGTAATACCTTTATTTGCAAGAATAGGGATAATGAGTTGCTTCCCAGATATTGAGGAATCTGTTTGATCACTACTTGATAGTTGTAGATTCCTAGAAAAGAGCGTGTTTGTTAGGCCAGACAGACTGGTCCGAACAAACTAGGCTTGGCAGACCAGGATGGACGAATCTAATTGCGTCCTCTCTCCATAAAATAAGAATACTCCTTGAAGATTCTCATGGATATTCCTAGAGGATATAAATATTTCTAGGATTCTTAGGGTTGTTGTGATCATGAATAACCAATATTCACATTTCATAAAGAAGTGGAGTGTTTTTAGGACTTATCTTGTTTTAGGGATAAGGTTGGTTGAGATTTTGTAGCAATCTGTTACGTAGGTTCTGATCGGGTGACGTCTGATGATGTTTGATCGGGTCAGACATTCCTGGTCGGATGATGTCTGATCGGGTCAGACATTCTTGGTCAGATGATCAGTGGAGATTGTGTCTTGTCGAGCTAGGATGAGTAGACTAGGCCTAATGAGCCCATGTTATGTACTCATGGATCTGGTCAGGTTAGAACCTTTGCAACCAATATGAGTGTAAGACCCAACTTGCTTGAATAGGCTATTTTGAGGAACACGTCACTATTGGTGCCCAATTTGTACCTATTAGCTACTCCTTTTTTTTTTTTTTTTTTTTGTAAGAGTAAGAGCGAAGATGAGAAAACACTATTTGGTATTCACGAAGTGCATGGGACAAATCATGGTATGTTGCTTTGTTTGAGTGTTCGTCTTAATGGCCTTCGTAAAGCTTAGTTGTTGTTTAGCTCTTCAAGTTCTTTAAGCTTAAGTTGAGCATTGCAATCGATCTTGCTGAGTAGAAAGTTGAGTGAATCAGGGAGCTAAGTAGAATGCGCCCTTACAATATGATCCGTAAACTCCCCAGTATTAACATTATAGTGGTTGTTGACTAGTCTTGTGGAGTCAAGTTGTAGCCTTTCTGAGCAGCTATGCTTGTAGCGAAGCAAAGGAGCACAGAGTTGCAAGGTTGAAAATGAGCATGAGGTTGGCGAGTTTGCAAGTGCGGAGTTGAGTTATTGTACGGAGCTTCAAAGTTGACAAGCATAGAGTTGATGTAGTTATCATTGCTCATTGCATTTTGCACATCTTTATTGTCTTTAATCCATAAGAAATATCTCTTTCAGCTTTGCTTGATAAGCATATAATTGATCGAGCTTGCCAGAGTTTCGAGGTCGTTTTGTAAATGACAAAACGAGTCGAGCTTGAACTAGTCAAAAATGGATTCAAGTAGTATTAAAATTTAAACCATTCTACTGTTGTTTTTAATAATAAAAGTTTCTTTAGATCTCTTGCTTATTTATAATATGCATTTGCTTTAAATCCTCGTTCTGGCAGTTTTCAGTTGTTTGGTTGAGAGTTTTGAGAAGAATATTTTGAGAAATATTTTTAAGATAGTATTTGGATGAGTTTTTAGAAAAAGTAATAATTAGAGAGATAGAGAAAAAAATAAAAATAATGATTGAAGAGATGAATATGAGTAGAGAGAGAAATGTAATTAATGATCGAAAAGATGAGAGATGGAGAAAGGATCTTTTTGAATTTTTTTTTTTGAAGATGTGAAGAGGACACAGATCACCCTCACTATGAAGCGCATAAGAGCATCCTCATTTGGTAGTTTTAGACCACTTTAGGGTTGGACTCTAGGAAGTTGACAAACAAATTCTAATTTTTTGCTCAATTTGACAGCCATTGTAGGAGAAAATTTTGGGTGAAAATAAGGTATGAGTGACGTGGTGCTCATTCGGTACACTTTTGGGTGCAATCCGGATCATTGGT